>JAXGGA010008057.1:0-59035 GCA_038373865.1 Uloborus plumipes
CAAGACATACCACGCACGTGGCCCGGCGTTGCACGGGCACTTCGTGCCCTGAAAGTAGTGAGAAAAAAATTTAAAGAAACTACTCCCCGCCAAGGCGGCTCGCTTACAGGCGCTTCACGCCTTTACTTTTTTCCTATATAAAAAAAATCATTCGAATTACTGAGATGCTTCGCGCCTTCAAGATGGTGAGGAAAGTTTCAGTAAGTTCATCTCGCTCAAAGGAGAAAAAGCAGACATTGATGCTCAGTTCTTAATATAAGTAGATGGCTCTTCAACAAATGAATGTTTCAAAATATTACAAGTAGCTAGCGATAAAAATACTATGTAAGTCGCCCGCTTATGAGTTTAGTGTTTGATTTAGTTAAGCCTTCATTCAAAATTCGCATTATCATTTTTATTACTGTTTCATGGCAACCACGTTTTGCAATGCAACAATGGCTTTCATATTTAATCATTTATTAGGCTTAATCGCTTTAAATTTGACTACTTATTAATTGATATCTTCGCTAATTAAAATCGTATAATTATATGAATTGAAACTAATGAAGCTTGAAAAATTACCTATCTATCGGTACCTGGCTCGACTTTCAGTTCATTGGCGTTCAGGAGAAAGAAGCGTGACATAGAAAGATAGTTAGAAAGAAAGATAGTTAGAAAGAAAGATAGTTAGAAAGAAAGATAGTTAGAAAGAAAGATAGTTAGAAAGATACTCAGTTTTTAATATAAGTAGATAACTATCAATTTTTGTTGAAGAACATATTTGATTTCTCTACGGTGTTTAATCATCATAATTAATCACACAAATGTGATGAGATCCTTCGCCTGTCGAAAAAACTAATTAACTTTCTGAACTAAAAGACTGCGTGAAGACGTTAAAACTTAAAAAAGGTTTACCACATTAAAATTTTCAACGGTAAAGAGCGAAAAGAAAAAACAAATATATTTATTGTAAACAAATAATTAATCACTTGTGTGCCTTATTGTTGGGGAAGGAAAGCACATCAAATAGAAACATTGGGTTCTCTTGACCCTTATAACTTTCGTCATTGAAACAAGAAGATTAGGACTTTACCTATTTCCATCAGCAGCTAAAGCAAGTGAAAACGTGATTTTATTCGTGGTGATGGATTGCCCCCATTCAGAGTTACAAACTTCTCATGACGTAATGGCAGTTGTGCTTGATTGAATGTGAGTTTACAATTTCGCATTCTATCCACCTCTCTTTCTTCTGCATTCAGGGATGGACCGGCCCTGAATGAAGGAATGAAACATCCAATGACAAGGAGCATTGGGCATCATTATAAAAAAGGTAAAATACTATCAATAGTTGCTTTATTGCCTTTAAATTTGCCGAATAATCAAAATTTTCTGAATAAGGAACTGCTTGGGGAGATCAACAAGGTAGTGCACACACACAGTTCACAGTTTTTGCAGTGCACAATTTCTGTACACTGCAAAAAATGAACTGCTGTTTTTACAGTAGAATACAGGCAGCAGAGGTTCCAGTTTAAAACTGTAAAAGAATAGAGCAATAAACTGTAAAACTTGCTGTTTTACAGTTTTTTACTGTAAAACTAGAAATTTAACAGTTTCTTACTGTAAAATTAGCAATTTTCTAAGAGCTGTATTAATATTAGTTCAAAGGGAAGGTGTTTATAAAATCCGAAGAAGAGTAGGGAATAGTTATCTGATTTCAACCAATAAACACTAACTGGAAAGTCTATACTACTGTATTATTGCTAGGGGATAAATACAGCTGTGAATGGTGTTCAACTATGTACCTGCTTTTCAAACTGTACGTAATACCTTAAATGAGGATAAATCAAATGTAGAGGAAGAATGGAAGAGGAGATACTGCTACTAATTTGAAATTATTTCATCATCGAAAAGAGTTGAGTTATTTTCATAATTAGTGGTAGTATGCAAAAATTGTATGTGTGGGTGCATTTCATTACCCAATAATTATAACAATGTGATATCTATTACGTCTGATGTGCCTCATTTTCTCCTATTAAGTAATGCGAATGTAATGGTGCATCTAAAGGTGCTGTTTGATATCTACACTGCAAAAAATAAACTGTTGTTGTTACAGTATAATTCTGGCAGCAGAGGTTCCAGTTTAAAACTGTAAAATGAGCAGTAGTAAACTGTAAAATTAGCAATTTTTTTTTCTGTAAAGCAGCCATTTTACAGTTTATTACCACAAAATTAGCTGTATTACACTGTAAAAATAACAGTATAATACTGGCAGCAGAGTTCCCAGTTTAAAACGGTAAAATGCACAGTAATAAACCGTAAAGTTAGCAATTTTATAGTTAATTACTAAAATTAGCAATTTACAGTTTACTTGTGTAAAATGAGCAATTATACAGTTTGAGTAAAAACCCGAAAAAGCGACGTTTAAAAACACAAATAGATGAAGTTAAAATTGGCGAACATGTTTCAAAAGCCTAAAGCTTCCTTCTTCAGCGCCAAGCAAGAAATGGAAAGAAACAAAGTGCCGGGAGAGTTTAAATAGCAAAGGAGCAAAAGCTAGGCCAATCAGGTGTCAGCGTGTGCCGAGACCTGATTTGGCGTTGCGTTGTCAGAAAATTTAAAAGCATGAAGTAAAATTGGCGAGATGTGTGGAACTGCAAAAGATTCGTTACAAATATTACTTAAATTTTTATGAACATGAAAGGCTTCTAAGAAATCCAACTCACCAACAGTTGAAGGTCTGCAAATAATTTTAGCTTCGCTTCGGAGAAAACAAATCTATGGCTATCTCTTTTCTCCGAAGCTAAAATTATTTGCAGACCTTCAACTGTTGGTGAGTTGGATTTCTTAGAAGCCTTTCATGTTCATAAAAATTTAAGTAATATTTGTAACGAATCTTTTGCAGTTCCACACATCTCGCCAATTTTACTTCATGCTTTTAAATTTTCTGACAACGCAACGCCAAATCAGGTCTCGGCACACGCTGACACCTGATTGGCCTAGCTTTTGCTCCTTTGCTATTTAAACTCTCCCGGCACTTTGTTTCTTTCCATTTCTTGCTTGGCGCTGAAGAAGGAAGCTTTAGGCTTTTGAAACATGTTCGCCAATTTTAACTTCATCTATTTGTGTTTTTAAACGTCGCTTTTTCGGGTTTTTACTCATTTTAACACAAAGTGAACTGCTTTTAATTATACAGTTTATTACTGCAAAATTAGCAATTTTTACAGTTTGTTACTATAAAATTAGCTGTCTTGTACTGTAAAAACAACATCTACTAGGTGGCTCTTACGTTTAAAAACTGATTTAATAGGTCATAAGTATGTTTTGTACGCCCTAATTAGGAAATATTCTATTTATAAATACATAATCCTACTTCGGGGAAAGTCAGAAATCGCACCAGAGTCTGGACAAATTAACCACGACACACGAGGGTTGACTACTACTGTTCTTTGCAACACATTTTTCTTGAAATTATTTTGTATAAATATAATAAGTTCAATTGGCCGAGACATTAAATATTTTCCTGATCTGTCAGAACGTAAGTATCTCTCTGTCGCACCTCACGAAGAACTGCTCCATTGAAAGAAGGGTGTAGTCTGTCTTTTTACCTGCTACGTAGATCAGAAAAGCTTATGAAATAATTGCTTAATGAGAGCATTAATGAAACCTAACAGTTGAAAGCGAAGTAAATTAAAACCAAATACTAGGAAAAACGTTTGAACCAGCCATGAGGAAAAAAATGTTCGAAAGTCGTGGAATCGGAGTTGACAAGACAAAGAGACGTTTAAATCAGTTCGATGACTAAGGGCATGTCGAACTACCTGAGCCACGTGATGTCAAAAAAATCTTATGACTGACATGCAGTCATGTGCTTCGGTTTTCCTTCGGGTGAATCGAATTCGACAACGATGAAGCGAACAAACACATCAATGTGGCTGAACATTTCTTTTATTTGTTGCGCAAGCATGAATGTCAGTTTGGCTTTTGCAAATAGTGCTTGATCGACGAAGAATGCAATAATTAAGAACATTAAAGGGTTAAAAATGCTCTGGTAGCAATAAACTTACGGACACGTGTTCTGGAGTTGCTAAGAGCTTTTGTCGGATGTCTTTTCATTCGTTTACTCATTTGTTTACATTCCTTGCACTGCAAAAAATGAACTGTTGTTTTTACAGTTTAATACTGGCAGCCGAGGTTCCAATTTAAAACGGTAAAATTCACAGTAATAAACTGTAAAACTAGCAAATTTAGTTTCTTACTGTAAAGTTAGCAATTTTACAGTTTATTGCCGTAAAATTTTGCTGTATTGTACTGTAAAAACTACAGTATAATCCTGGCAGTAGAGGTTCCAGTTCAATACTATAAAATGCAGAGTAATAAACTGTAAAATTAGCAATTTTACAGCTTGTTGCCGTAAAATTTAACTGTATTGTATTAAAAAAACAGCAGCATAATACTGGCAGTAAAGGTTCCAGTTTGAAACTGTAAAATGTACGGTAACAAACTGCAAAATTAGCAATTTTACAATTTAGAACTATAAAATCAGGAATTATACAGTTTATCATTGTAGGGGCCGTGGTGGCCCGATTGGTAAGGCATCGGACTCGTGTCCGGAGGGACCCGGGTTCGAAACCCAGCCGATCAAAGATCCACCGCCTTGATTAATGGTGGCTGGGAGGCGTTAAAAATGTCGTGGTCACAAAGTCCTCCAAGTGAAACGATACCTCTGGGGGTGCTGGGCCCTAGGGTTTGCTCGACCCTAGGTTCTTGTTCAAAATTAAGAACAGAGCGCTCTTCAGGGCCCTATCCCGGTTAAACCACGAAGCTGTGGTAGGTACGGGGGACCCTGGAGAGTGTGAAGTGAAGTTTATCATTGTAAAATTAGCAATATTTTACTGTTTCTTATAATAAAATTAGCTACATTATACTGTAAAAAGAACATTCATTTTTTTACAGTGAGCAAGGCGTTAATTCAGGGCCGTCAAGAGACTATGTCAGTGTAGTCGGAAACTAGGATTCCTGCCCTTTTTGATTACGGCTCGGAATGGCGGAATCGAAGTCGTACAAGTGTGATTCTCCAACATCCTAACAATATCATGTCCTCGAAAGAGGACATAAAAATTGTTTGACATTGAAAGCCTTTTTATTTTTTTAATTGTTAGAAATACTTTTTCCGATGTTATCCCAGTCAAATTAAAACAATCATTCGTTTAGTTTTTCCAACAGAAATTTCTGAATAGCCAAAAATTCACTCTTTTGGCATGTCGGTTTCTCAAATGTATTAAAATTATTTAAAAAAATTACATGAACATTCTCCAATTTCAATAGGTAATACTGAATTATGGACATTTAAGAGTGCGGGATAGCGTTGTTTTAGTTTATTTAATGGATTAAATAACCAAGGTACATCATTTTAAAGTTTGTTCCAAGGTTTGCATTCTCCTGGCCTATTGTTCAATTATTAAAGGCAAAAACGAAAGACTTTTGAATCGGCATTACTACACAACATTGTCTCATAGTTCAAAACTGAGGCGCGTAACATTTTTAATGTCATTCTCCTGGACACCATTTCTGTTTTAAATAAAACAATAATTTTGCCTGTGATGTGTAATTGAGTTAAGAGGTTACAAGATAAAAACAACATTCTTTACCTTAAATATAATTCCAGGCCAGAGTAACAGGCCTCGTATGATGAAAATGACATTCTCCTGGCGCGAAATATGTCATTCTAATGGCGCAAAAAAAAAAAAAAAAAAAAAAAAAAATGCTACTCAACTGGCATCATTTTTAAAGCATTGCACAGTGGTCGATTTTTTAAATCTAGCTGGACAAAAATCAAAATTTCAACATCGTTATTTTTTGGCAAAAAATTTTTTTGGCAACTGAAATATCTACAAAGCAAGAAACCATGTCTAATTTAGATAGTTAGTTCTTGGAATTTTTCCTATAAAGGATTGAAGTACACGGATTGTAATAATAAATTTTATGATGCTTTAGAAGGGAGATAAATGACTTTGGCTACTTGTTGTCTCTGTTGTTTTAAAAAAATTGTGCTTATATATTGTCATTTTGTCATCCAAACACATTATTCTCTTAAAGGGCCGTACATTTAGTACGAATTTTAAATATATTTTTAACTACGTGAAAAATTAATGAATTTTACACCATAACACTAAAAGTTATTAGGGCGGCAAAAAAATGCTCCACAAGTCTCCGCCCTCCAAGTTATATTTTTATGTACCAGATATGTTGATAAATGAGAGTACAAAAGATTATACCCGGATCTTGCCGGCAATATGAGTAATGTGTCTTGGAACTGCAAACTTTTTGTCTGAAACGATGAATTTAAAATCAGAGAAAATTTTCTCTCGGTTGTGGGGGGGGGGGGGGGGGGTACTTTTTAACCACCGCCTGTTGTTAAATTTATTTGTAAACCTTGTTTATCAGCCTTGTATTACTGTTAAAAAAATATCAGCGCTCGAACGTTTTAGAACCTTTGTTTAGATTGTAATAACAGCATTTACGTCTCCACATAAGTAAGCGAAAAAACATTTGCCCACAATAATTGTGTTTAAGTGCTACGTTAAATACATTATATTATCAAAGATACAACACATTTTAATGTTTGGAGTATGAATAAGAGCAAGAATAGTGCAGAAAAGTTTGCAATTGAAATTATAAATTTAAATGATCTTAAGGATAGTATGAGATTATGAGATTAAGGGTTAGAAATACTATACTAACAGGTTGTGTGTACGATTTAACGAAACGTGGTGAAAGCGCTCTTCTTTTTCTACTAAAAGAAAAAAAAGTATATGCGCATATACTTAATAAACAAATTCCATGTTTTTACAAAGATTTTTCATATTTTACTCAACAGTTATTCGATGCATAAGACTCCCAGGTTCTTTGGCAATACAACAAATGTTCAGAGATCGTGGTTGACCAACTTTTTTTTCAAAGAATCAGGCATCAACACGAAACTATAAAACGAAAATCTACGTCTGTAACTCAAGGCACTAACTCAAAAAAAAAAAAAAATAATAATAATAATAATAATAATAATAATAATAATAATAATAATAATAATAATAATAAATGACACTCTAAATAGTCTTCGTTTCGCAGGAAAACGAGATGATGCAGAAATTGCTAAGTACGTTCTCGAAAAGCTACTACTGAAATTTAAAAGTTTTTTCGAAGCGAAGAATATCTATGCTATAGTAAAATAATTGAAACTAAGTTAAATGCAATTCAAGGAATATCAGTATCACAAATGTTTTTTTTCTAACATAAAGCTTTAATCACTTATAAATTAAATATTTTGAAACATTCGAAAATAATTCATAAAAACCATTTTCTGGGTTAAAAAATATAGAAAGAACTTAATAAATGCTATTGTTCGAGTGATGACAAAGTATCCCTGTAACTACAAAGCACCAAAATAATTCTAAGACCTAAGACATACGGGACTAGATGATCTGAAGAAACTGAGTTGCAATATGGAAAAACAACTAAAATATAGACTGCAGTCCTTCAGACAGTAGTTCTAGTGCAGATCTTAGTCACAGACACTTCTTTAAATGTTATTTTATGTTTATTATTGATATACCAACAATATTAAAACTTGCTACTCGATTTGACGAACCAAAGTATTTTTGTCCAGCTAGATTAGCAAAATCGATCACTGTGCATTGGCTGCATTCAGTAGATAAGAAGGATTTATTTCCAATACATTTAATTAAAACTAAGCTTATGATTAAAAAAAAAGGTAAAATCAACAGACGATAAATAAAAAATATAGCAGTAGAACGATTCTGTTATTTTTAGTTATTTATTTGTTGTTATTCAGACGAATCTTTCAAAAAGAGATTTGTCGGTTATACAATTTTAAATTTTAAAGTTGCACGAATAGACAAGTGAAGTTACTTAAAATTTATAACTTAGAAAAATTTAGAGAACAGCTTTTTCTAGAATTAAATAAATTAGAGCCAAGAAATAAGCACAGGCGGTATAGTAAAAGCTATTCGTAATAAACAGTATATACCGCCTATTTCTTAAATCAAATTTTTAATTTAAACTTTATTGGCTGCTTTAGCATTAACGTAAATATAAATATATCAAGATGAGCTGGAATTTTTGAGCATTATAATCAAGAAAAGAATTACTTATTATGTTGACTGCTTTAGCATTAACGTAAATATAAATACATGAAGATGAACTGAAATTTCTGAACACTATAATCACTATATCGAATACTTAGTTTATTTCATACTTTTTGTGCGAATGAGCGGACAGAAATAGTCTTTAAATTTAAAAAGTTTTTTTTTTTATATTTTATTTCAAAGTTTTTTCGTTTTAAAATTTATTTAGAATTGCGTGAAGACAAACGCCGTTAAGCATAATTCATCGAGAAAATAACAAACGCCGTTAAAAATGCTATTTACGAACTTTATTTTTTCTGTACCTCAGAACCAGACTAACGTAAGTCCATTTTCGTCATTTTTCGGTAGAGGGGAAAAACGATTGTCGAATACATCGTTTTTCCCCTCTACTGAAAAATGACGAAAATGGACTTACGTTAGTCTGGTTCTGAGGTACAGTTTTTATTCATGAGAATATTTCGTTTCCAATTTTATTAATTTACTAGCTGCCAGGGCAGCTAGATTAGCTTCCTGCGGCATGTTGATAACGTCCTCCCTCTCTAACTTTTACCTCATTCTGAAGTTATATTATTTGATAGAATTTAATGTTTATTCGATTTTAAGACATACCACGCACGTGGCCTGGCGTTGCACGGGCACTTCATGCCTTTAAAGTAGTGAGGAAATTTTCAAGAAACTACTCCCCGCCAAGGCGGCTCGCTAACAGGCGCTTCACGCCTTTACTTTTTTCCTATATAAAAAATCATTCGAATTATTGAGATGCTACGCGCCTTCAAGATGGTGAGGAGAGTTTCAGTAAGTTCAGCTCGCTCAAAGAAAAAAAGCAGACATAGACACTCAGTTTTTAATATAAGTAGATGACTTTTCAACAAATGAATGTTTCAAAATATTACAAATAGCTAGCGATAAAAATTCTACGTAAGTGGCCCGCTTATGAGTTTCGTGTTTGATTTAGTTAAGCCTTCATTCAAAATTCTCATTATCATTGTTATCACTGTTTCATAGCAACGACGGTTTGCAAGAATGGATTTCATATTTAATCATTTATTAGGCTTAATCGCTTTGAACTTGACTACTTATTAATTGATGTCTTCGCTAATTAAAATCGTATAATTTTATAGATTGAAACTAATGAAGCCTGAAAAAATACCTATCGATCGGTACCTGGTTCGACTTTCAGTTCATTGGCGTTCAGGAGAAAGAAGCGTGACATAAATAATAGATAAAAAGAAAGATAGAAAGATAGAAAGAAAGATAGTTAGAAAGATACTCAGTTTTTAATATAAGTAGATCAACTTACTTTGAGTCAAACGCCATCAAGCGTAATGTTCAATTTGAAGAACTACCAATGCATTTTCTACAGCCCTTAGCCTTTTTTAATAAGTCACTTAAGCAAATTTTTGAACTTGACTAATATGCTGATTGTTAACTAATCTCATTCGTTTCATTTCTTCTTATTACCGTGCATTTTACAGTTTAAACTGGAACCTCTGCTGGCAATATTATGCTGGTGCTTTTACAGTATAATACAGTTGAATTTTACGGTAATAATTAATAAACTAAAATTGCTAACTTTACAGTAAGAAACTCAAATTGCTGGTTTTACAGTTTATTACTGTGCATTTTACATTTTTAAATTGGAACCTCGGCTGCCAGTATTATACTGCATATTGCGTCACCAAGTGGATCATTTGATTTCTTTCAAACTAAGCCTATTTTTGGCGTAAAAAATATTTAATTCACATTTAGTTTTTACTTCCTTTTACGTAGTAAAGGAAGTATTGTGACAATGAAAAAAAATTCACTCAAATTTCGGTCTAAATTTTTAATTTGCTCATCCCCGAATGAATGTCGAGTAGTTTTTCTGACCTGTTAGCAGGTGCATATATACCAACATATAAACAACCGAAAAATAATTTTCGACCATCCCGGAGAAAATTACGACGAGTTTTTTCGTGACGTCTGTATGAGGTATGTAAGTATGTATGTATGTTTGTTTGTAACATGTGCATGTATGTGTATGTGTGTAGCATAACTCAAAAACTGTTTGCCGTAAAAGCTTCTCGTCTGGTGTGTGGACACTGAAAGGAGTCCAGTGGTACACCTCTCCTTGTGTTTGCATTCGAATGTTCCGGGGGGGGGGGGTCATTTACCCCCTTTTTGGGGGGTAAATCAGTGTTAATTTCTATGCAGGCTTAAATGATGTGACGACCACTTGGCGACATATCGCCTCGCTTTTGTTCACTGTTTGCAGCCAACGCGGCAACATATCGAAAAAATGGCGACAAATTTAACGAAAAAAATGATTTTTTGAATTTGGGTTCAATTTGGCGCTAATAGTAATGCTTTGCGAGAAATCCACTAAATGACGTTAAAATCGGCGATGTTTAGAAAATGAGTCACTGTAAAACATTTTTTTTTTTGCACTGATTCGAGGCAAACTTATGGTGTAAATGTTTGCATATTGCTGTCTTACTCGCTCTAAGGTACTATTTCAACACCTAAGGCATCTATTATGAAATTTAAACGTAAAAGGAAGTAGTGTGGGGTTCACATATGTTTTTAAATAAAATTTTGATAATTCTTCGGAAGAATATGTTAAAAAATAAATGATCATATTCTCCAAAATTAATTTCTTATGGCAAAATAGTGGAAATACTTTTCAAGTAAGGAAATCTTTATTTGTGAAATTGGTAAAATAGTTCACTTTCAAAATATTCCAGCTTTCATTTTCAAAATTTTTCTTTCATGCCTCATTTTAAAGTCTTTTCATTTTATTTCAGGAGACCTCATTGAAGGGAAAAAGCCTAGTCAAGCAATAGATATGCCATAGCAAAAAATTCAAAAAGTCGACAGTAGTGGTAATAATATTCAAACTTCTGATACAATGATTCTTCAAAATAGCTCCGGTACATCGGTAAGTATTGCGACTGAAATTAGTTATGGTCCATTGAACAGTGATGCTGCTGACAATGACGACGGTTCTGAAACAAAATTATTTCCTGCACATCGCACTGAAAATAAAAAAGAAATCAGAACTGCATCTCTTGAAGTGGACTATCCGCAGCTACCCCTAACTCCAACGGTTTTCCAAAACGGTAACAGTATAACGTTCAAATGCAGTATTGAAAATAAGCCAGAGGAAGGAATGCCAATTAAAAAAGACCCAGAGGAAAATTCAAATGCAGCACTATTTCCAGCACATCCCACTGAAAATGAAAGAAGAATCGATGACGTGGACTATCCACCCCTACCAATAACTCCAACGATTTTCCAAAATGGTAACAGTATAACGACCAATCGCAGTATTGAAGATAAGCCAGAGGAAAGAATACCAATTAAAAAAGATCCAGACGAAGATTCAAATGCAGCACTATTTCCTGCACATCCCACTGAAAATGAAAGAAGAATCAATGACGTGGACTATCCACCGCTGCCAATAACTCCAACGATTTTCCAAAATTGTAACAGAATAACGTCCAATCGCAGTATTGAAGAAAAGCCAGAGGAAAGAATACCAATTAAAAAAGACCCAGACGAAGAGTCAAATGCAGCACTATTTCCTGCACATCCCACTGAAAATGAAAGAAAAATCAATGACGTGATCCACCGCTACCACCATCTCCAACGATTTTCCAAAACGGTAACAGTATAACGTCCAAATTAGAGATGGAACGAAGCGGCATTTGGCCGAAGCGCCGAATACCGAAGCTTCGGCTGGCGCACATATTGAAGTTTTTGGATTAAATGCATAATAAATGCGTAGAGTTTTATACTTTTCTCCATATGTTTTAATATTCTTAGCGTTACACAATATCTTCAGCTTACTGTGGCATTTTTAAATTGGTTTCATTAATTAAAGTTTTTTTTTGGTTGCTTTTATTATAATGTTCTTAGTATTACACAACATTTTCAGCTTACTGAGTCATTCTTAAATTAATTTCACTAATTAAAAGTTTTCTTGTTTTGTTTTGCTCTGTACTGCTAGTACAAGAAAAGACGACATTACTATTTTTGTATTGTAAATTAGTACTTGCAAATTAGTAGGAAGCTCTACTTGGAACATGAAAAGCTCAGTCTGCAGTTCAGTTGATGTTTTATAATAAAACAACTGATATGATCATGTATTATACCATAGAACTACCCAATCTACTACTATTTACGTTGTGTTATATATTATAAATATCTTAATATTCTTAATGCAAAATGCTTCAGTTTTTGGTGAATTCGAAAAAATAGTATCATGCATTCTTTTTTACTTGTCTTTCATTTGGTATTTTTTTAAGAGGATTTTTTAATAATGTCACAAGTTCAAAAAAACTATTCATTCCAAGGTTGAGTTTTGTCAAAAAAAAAAGGGGGGGGGGAGGTTCTTTCTTTACACCTATGAACAATAATAAAGTAAAGTGCCATTGCATAAAAGAATGTCTAGACAATATGTATTAACAATTACTTACTAGTTTTACTATATCCTGATTTTGTTGTTTAGAATCTTGATTAATGAAATACATAATAAGTTAATATATGTTGATATATTAATCGATCTCTTTAAAAAACTGAAATTGTGTACCTATAAATTTCAAAAAATATAAAATTTTAAAAGAAAGTAATTCAGGATGCATAATAATTGCACATCTGCCCTTGTACACATAAGAACCATTACCATTGTTCAAAGTTTCAAACCAGAAATCATTGAAAAATACTCAATGCAGTATATTTACATAGCTTTTATTTTAAAACTAAAGTTTTTTTGAACAAATATAACGAAATGTAATATTTAAAAGAACATATTGTTAATAAATATTTTATTAATTATTGAATGCATTCTGGCTTCAAATGTTCAATACGCACATATTTTTAATTGAATATAAATTTCTATTATGCTTTATCATGAGGAACAATTTTGAGTTAAAAAGACTATGTTGTATGATAATAATTGTAACAGAAAATTGCTGCATAAATTTCAGGCCGAAGCAGCCGAAGCGGCCGAATCACAATTCATGCTTCGGCCAGACCGAAGCTTCGGCAAAATGGCCGAAGCTTCGTTCCATCTCTAGTCCAAATGCAGTATTGAAAATATGCCAGAGGAAGGAATGCCAATTAAAAAAGACCCAGACGAAGATTCAAATGCAGCACTATTTCCAGAACATCCCACTGAAAATGAAAGAAGAATCGATGACGTGGACTATCCACCCCTACCAATAACTCCAACGATTTTCCAAAATGGTAACAGTATAACGTCCAATCGCAGTATTGAAGATAAGCCAGAGCAAAGAATACCAATTAAAAAAGACCCAGACGAAGATTCAAATGCAGCACTATTTCCCGCACATCCCACTGAAAATGAAAGAAGAATCAATGACGTGGACTATCTACCGCTGCCAATAACTCCAACGATTTTTCAAAATTGTAACAGTATAACGTCCAATCGCAGTATTGAAGAAAAGCCAGAGGAAAGAATACCAATTTAAAAAAACCCAGACGAAAAGTCAAATGCAGTACTATTTCCTGCACATCCCACTGAAAATGAAAGAAGAATCGATGACGTGGACTATCCACCCCTACCAATGATTTTCCAAAATGGTAACAGTATAACGTCCAATCGCAGTATTGAAGATAAGCCAGAGGAAAGAATACCAATTAAAAAAGACCCAGACGAAGATTCTAATGCATCACTATTTCCTGCACATCCCACTGAAAATGAAAGTAGAATCAAAACTGAAGCTCATGACATGGATTATCCACAGTTACCACTAACTCCAAAAAGTTTCCTAAATGACAGCAATTACATATCCACTAATAGCTTCACTGCCAACTTTATCTCTGGATATAACACTGAAAAGAGGCAACTCAATGCAACTCATGTAAGAGAACAAAAAATACAAAGAGTCAGCAATAATGTTCATATCATTGAGGTTTCTAATACAGCAACTCTTCAAAATAACTCCGGTACTTCTGTAAGTATTGCTACTGAAAGTAGGCATGGTCCATTGAACTCTGATACTGCTGGTCAACATCCTTATTACATAAATTCTGGTTTATCACGGCGTGCTGAAGTTCTGGCAAACAACTCCGAAGATTCATTTTCATTGCAGGCTCAGCGTGAAAAAAACAACGAAATTCTGGCGCATGCATCAGACTCCCGAAAAATGTTTTTACAATATCAGAAAAACACGATTAAACAGCCCAATATTCCTTGTCTGCCCATGGTGGCAGAAAAAGACGCATTCACAATACAAAATCATGATCCGCAGCGTCCTGATTCACGCATTATGTATTTGAACGTTAAAAACAATACTGGAACAAAAAATCAAATAGAAGTTGACTCAAAATATATGTTGAATCTTATTAAAACTTTACAAGAAACAATTTTTAAGATTCCTGTTGAAAATTGTAATTCTTTCGTCTCCGTCACTGATCCAGAGTTATCAAATAGCAAACTCTTGATTAACGACGAAAATTATAGACGGTCATTTTTTTCGCCTTGTATTTCTGAATCTCTTCGAAACTTAGTATTACCAGCCTCAAACTCCAGAAAGTAGTACTTTACTTTTCTCCTCTCCAAATGAGCCCGAGCCTTCAGATTTTAACTAAATCGGGGAATCTTGCGTACCTTTGAAGGAAGGACAAAATCTTCCTTCAAGCTTCCTTCAACAACAAATTTCAATTTGTAGAATTCATTTGCATCGTCAGACTTCAGAATATCACGGAAAAGCAATATCACATGTGTCTGCTCCAAAAAGAACTATTCCAGTTTCGATCATAAACCATCAAATTCCTGAAGTATCCTCAGAACTTGCACATTTAACAAAAGAAACAGATAAATTTAACTAGCATGAGAACATCGGATTCATTCCCCTCTTGGAGGACAGGTCCGCGAAGGGCATTTTAGAAGCGCTAGGAAAATCCATGTCGTTGGAACTCATTTCGGAAAACTTCTCCGCTGAACATTCTGGATATTTGAATTCAATAGAAAATAGAATTACTTCGGCAATTTTCAGTATCGTTGCAAATTTCATGGCCGCCTACCTTTCTTCTGTAATAGTTCCGACAATTAACTGAACAATTCATGTTCCTCCTCATATCTTTATAACGCTTTATGAGGCCAATATTCCTAATGGATGTTTATCTCATCATAATTTCAGCTCCTTTTAAAATTACTACATAAAGTACTTTTTAAGACGTTGTAAACCGTATAAGACTTATTTATTTTTCGTCTTCATAGAAGCTTTTTGTTATATCTCCCTGTATGAGCACAGAGCGCAAGAGGGGCGACCGCCCCCTCACTTCCAAAAGTAAATGGATCTTGCCTCTTCACTTTTCAGAGTTAAAAAGTAATGCTCAATGAAAAATGATTTTTTTTTACTCAATGGATTGATTTATTTCACAAAAATAAAAGTTGAATGTTCCTCAGCATAGACTTTTTTTCATGTTATTTCATAAAATAGGAGCTTTGAATCGGAATGGGGCCTTCCGTCATAATTTTTGATTCACTTCTCAGATATTTTTTTCAGGTCATTTAATCAGTAAAGTTAAAATCCATACAAAAAAATGTTGTTATTTAAAAAAAAAAGCAGCTTATAGAGATGCTGCCCCAACCTATTTCTTGACCCCCCCCCCCCCTTTTCCTGTACAACCAGCCGCCTATGTATCCAAGAATTCAATACTTGACAGGTTTTGAAACTCTATGAAAAGAACTTCTTGAAATTATGTCATCCGACAAAATTTTCTTCCCATATGATACTGCATGACCTCATTAATATGTTGGAACAACACGAGAACTTTAATCAAAACTTTGTTACTATGATGTTCGAAGAATATCAAACACAATGGAAATATTTTCCTTGAAGAGAATCACGCGATGTGACTAAACTTTCTCCTTCATTTCCATGAATCCAAACGTGTAATGTGAGAATGAGTAAAAGAGATTTCGCTCCATTTGTGATGCATCAAGAAAAAAATGACAGTTGATTTTTAATTCATACAAAGAAAAACTCTACTTCGAAACTGTTTAAGTTTATTTTGCGTGTGTGGATGTGTTTTCCCTTTTTTTTTCTGCCTGAAAAAAGTGAAATGAACATCTTTAAAAAATATTAAGATAAAACATCCTTTCGATGTTATCTTCTCTACTAATAATAAAGCTGAAGGTGGGTCTGTCTTTCTGTCTGTTACGCGCGAAGCGCCAAAACCGTTCGGTCGATTTTCACGCCACTTGGCACAAAATTAGTTTGTAGCATGTAGTTTTGCACCTCGAAGCGATTTTTCGAACATTCTATTTCGTTCTTTTTCTATTCGAATTCTTAGCGGAAATTCGATAAAATAGGGAAGAAATATTTCATACACATTTTCAAGTCTTATGTCATTCGAAAGCTTGAAATTTTCTGCACAAAATGAAGTTTTTTCGAAGTTTCTACGATCATCAGGAGAGCTGTAATAATTGTTTTTAGAATCCCGAAATTCAAGGCTTACCTTCAGTAAAGCAAGCCAAACGATTCTAAAATGGTTCAGCTCGATAATAAAATTTGTTTGAAAAGAAAGATGAAAAGAATTATTTTATCAACGGAAATCAACTTTTCATGTTGTTACCATGGTTACGTGTTCATACCTATTTTTGTTTCGTTCTTCTTCCAGCGTCGCCAGACGTAGTATTTTTGATACTACGGTAATATTTTTTCGGTCCAAATAAGGAGCGTAGTATTTTTCCGGCAACCCTGTTTCCAATATACTAATGACTTAATTAAAAGATTTGGCGGATTTTTTTTTTTTTTCATTTTCATAGATTTCGCATTTTGGCAACATTGATTTTGGCGACGTTTGGAAACAGTATTACTTTGTAATATTTTTTTTAGAGGAGGCGTAGTATTTATTTGTTTCAATTCTCTGGCAACCCTGTCTTTTCCGGGTGAAAATGCTTTGGGACATTACTTGGCGCGTTTTTGCGTGTCTCGCGGAAGTGAAAGCTCCGAGAGAAACTACGCAAAATAGCCAGGGTCACCACGCTTGCCGCGCCTATCGCCCATTTAGCGAGAAAAGGGTACCTAAAGCACAGATTAACCAAATATCGTATGAATTGCGTTATTGCATCGTTCGTTTTGTTTTTAAAGCTAGGAAATAAAACTTTCTTCTTCTTTTAAACTTTGGTAAGATTTCTGTTGGTTTCTGTGAGCAACAAAATTGTTCTTATTTTCTCTTTTGGCTTATTTTTGTACATCTTCCCTTGGGGTTGCATTCGAATGTTCCAAGGGGGTGTTTAACCCCTTTTATGGAGTAAATCAGTGTTCATTTCAATGCAGACAAAAGTGATATGAATTGGCCCGACCACTTGGCAATATATCGCCAAGCTTTTGGTCGTCAAGCATTTGCCGCCAATTTGGCGACATATGACCAAGTTGGCGAAAAAAATTGCTTTCTTTTTATATTTGGACTCAATTTGGCGCTATTGGCGATATTTTGCGAAAAATCCACTGAATGATGTTAAAATCGGCGATATTTAGGAGATTAATCATTGTGAAACATTTTTTTTTTTGCATTGTTTCGCGGCAAACTAGAGATATAAATGTTTGAACTGTAATCTTGCTCACTCCAAGCACTATTTTAGCACTTAAGGCATCTACTAAGAAATTTACACATAAAAATTAAGTAGCGTGGGGTCCATACCAGATTTTTATATCATACTTTGAAGGAATTATAGTTGAATTACAACTAAAATAGAGCATTTCTTCTGCTATATCAATTATTTTACAAATGAAATTTTTATTTTATACCACGGGCAAAACCGTGCGGGTACCGCTAGTTTTCAATATAAAAAAAAATTGCTACGCTATCTGCAACGGTTCTTGTGTTATTTCATTTTGAAGTAGTAGGTTAATTAAAAGTCGCCCTGTAAAAACGACTGTGATTTCCTCATTTTTCAAATAAACCTTCCCATTGATTGTCAAAAGTATCAAATTTTCCTTACCTACCTTGACCTTGTACTAAGCATCGAAATGAGCCGATCCATTTTAACACTCATTAACTCTCCGTTCTTACTCATTTACATTTGAAAAGTATAGCAAATTATCCTTTCATATTCAGCACTCTTCCTTCTAAAGAAAATTGGACTGAACGTCTAAGATATGTATTTTAGTTTTCGATACTTACAAATGTGAAAGAAAGATGATTGCATGTAGTTCAGATCATTTAGGATCTGACATGGATTTGACAGAGACAAATAATATAGATGAGCGATTCTCAACCGCTGGTCTGCGGTGAAGTTTGACTGGTCCTGAGATTTTTACTTGTCTTGGTTACAAAAATTTTCTAATGCAAAAAAATAAAGTATTACGTTTGTGGCCACGTGTACTTCGTTCCTATTCACGACATCGAGCAAGTTTCTCATTTAGTTTTGTTTGAAAATTTCTAATTTTTCTTATTTCTCTTCGAATTCCTACATATGTGTTTTTTTGTAATGTCATACTTGATAACATGCGCTGCAACAAAATTAACGTTGATTTTAAAAATTGTATAAGCTCGTGTAAATCAGTGTTTCCCAACCTTTTTGAGCTTATCACCCCCTTCAAGACGCTGACACCTATCACACTCCTCCTCCTTTCTTTCTCGAAAAAACCATAAGTTGGCGCAAGTGAACACCGATACATTCAAAATATAAGAACCTAACTTTAATTTGTGAAGCAAAATGAGCACAATAAAGCAATTATAACCAATCATTTTTTAACTAAAAATATTAATAAATAAATAAAGTAGTACCTTTAATTATTTTCTTTTTAACAAAGCGAACTAATGTAAGCATTTGAAGTGTAACATTTAACTAAGATCATCGACGTACTTTTCAAAAAAAAAAAAACAGAAGTGCGTTTTTTAAGAAATTTTCTTTTCTACACTGAAATCTGGGAGAATTACAATCATTGAAACTAAAAATTTGAAGGAAAATAAACTGATAATCTGAAAATTCATAGAATTGACAATGAATGACAAAATACTTCCTTAGGTTCATCCGAGGTGCAAGGAGGAAGCTCTTGAACATCAATTTGTTTCTTTTTTAACTTGTGATTAAGAAAGAAACAAATTTAAGTCTGAACTCTGAACAACCGGTTTCGTACATGTTTACAATTTCGATTTTTGCTACCCTTTCATCACTACTGTTTTCTCTTCTAAATAACCCATCGCCCCCTATCACCCCTTAAGAATTCACCGCCCATTTGCGGAACCAAATCGCCCCCAGGTTGGGAACCATTGGTGTAAATAAAAGTGCTATTATTTAACATTAAATATGTGAAACAGCGCTTAGACAGAAAAATATGTTACGTCATAATCATGGCAATCAGCATGTCATTTTCCCTATTTATCCCTGCTTTTACCCCTCTATCAAAAGACATGAATGTTTATATATTCACTGAGGCGCATTATCAGTAATCTTGCCAGCTTATAAGTACTAGATAAATCACTCTGTCAAAACATTTAACTCTCTCTCTTTCCTTATTTTTCTTTCTTCAAGAAAAATGGAGAGGTGAAAATATAATTTCCATGTACCTTGTCGTGAATTTTGACTACTTTATAAATAGAAATTCATTTGTTACAGAGACAAAAGCTATAACTTCGACAACACCCATAGGTAATTGACATTGTCCTTTCTCCTGATAAAAAGGGATGGCCTGGCTGGTTTTGTAATTGCGTTTTATTGTTCAAGAAGAATTGGTGCCTTTGAGCAAGTACTTATTGTTTTTCATCTGCTATAAATTCTCTGGGAAATTTACCAATTTATATCAATTACATGCTGTGTGGTTTTGTAATACTCAATGCGATTAACCTGTCTTCAGCAACTTGCACAGTTTTCAAAGAATATTGCTGAAGAGTATAATTGTTTTTTATGGGTTTCCTCCCAATAAAATTAAACTGTTTTGATTTCTCTGATGCTTTTGATATCCTGCAATCTGTGGGCATAAAATTGTTTTTTGTCCAACTCATAAACAAAAAAAAATAATTCCTGTGACTATGTGCCAAAATAAGCTACATACGTTTCACGAGACCAAAGTAACATTATTTGACATAAGAAACACGTTAAAACTTATAGCGCTCTCCTTACATTTAAATTGATGACGCAAATCAAGTAACTTTTATTCAAATTTTAGTGAAACGAAACGTTTGAGCGAAAGGAACACGAGTTGAAGTTTAGACTTACCATCAAAGGACTGGCATTGGCAAACCAATGATTGATCTCTTGAGATTCTCCATGACCTAGGAAGAAAACAAAGATCATATAACTAAGAATTCCTATACGCATTTTTGTAACTGATACTATTATAGTTGGTTATACTCTCAAATTGATGAAGTGAAACATTGCGATAAGAAATACTAAAATTGACCTCTCAGTAATTATTTTTCAGAAAAATTACTTAAAAAACGGTGCAAAAATCGTCCACTATAAAATAATAATAATAATGATGCCTTTATGCAATTATATAGATGAAAAGCAAGGCAGAAAGGTTATGCAACATAAAGAGGAAAATAACATCAAGGGCAAGAGCAGATTTTTTTTTTCACTTTTTTTTTTTGCACCTATACAGAATTTAAAAAATTAAGTATTATTAAGAAAAAAATCATTTTAGTGTAAATGTCTTATTTTAGCAGTAAAATGATTAATAAACGCATATTTTTCATGAATAAGGCCAAAACCCTAGAATTTCGATCAAAATCCCGAGAACCCAAGCTCTTCATTGAAAACTCACAAAATCTTTGGGGGGAGGGGGGGGGGGAATCCATCCGCATTTTCAATCTCACATAGTGGGTCACACTGGAAAAATTAAAATTATTTAAACTGACAAAAATACCGATTTGGCCATATTTTTTGGCATTTTAACATTTTCTACTGAGCAAGTTTTTGAGAAACTGACTATTTTCGCTCGTTTTATTTTTGGGACTCTGCGAAAGGCCTGCAAAGCAATTTTCTTTTTAGTTCATTCCAGTTCAAAATTCAAACTTTGAAATTAAATATCTCCACACCATCTGCAGTTACAGCAAAAATGAAAACATCGTTTTAAAGGTAATTTTGTGTCCTTTAATTTATTATTAAGAAATTGTACTGGAACGTAAATAGTGTTTTGTAATATGCAACGAAATCCGTAAAATACTGCTGATTTACAGTGATGTCCACAGAAGGATAAATTAAAATTCTCCTCTCCAAGATAATGTTTATCTTTTATTAATCCCATTCTTTATTCCCCATCCTTTATTACTGAGCATCTCTCTTTAAAGTAGGAAAAAGTATTATGAAAGGTTTAGTGCGCAGTGCTACACTGCGATGCAAAAGTTTAGACAAAATGCAAATATGTGAATAAAAAGAAAACTATTCAACGAAATGCTTTCAAATTTCTACTGCTGGTACACAATATGGTCCTACATACGTGTCTGGAGTACTTATAACAATAACTGGAATCAAATTTTGTATATTACAAAAGATATTTTTTTACATTGTTGCAAAAGTTTAGACAATAGTCAGATTTTATGCAAATATCCCTTGAAATGTGATTGGTGGAGGAAATGCGGGACTGTATTATTCATTTATAAAGTGCAGAGATTGCTGAATAAATATTCAAAATCTCAAAAGCTCTTTAGTTCTTGTGTAAAGAAGATGGGAAAGTTTGAAAGCCGAAATTTGAAAGTGAACCTACTTTTTTTTTTTTTTTTGTCTTTTAAATCGGCTCTAGTACGGTAGTACATTGTTTTTTACTTTGTGGAGAGCAAATTCAGACACGCGTATCGATCAAAAAGTCCAAGAAAAATTATATTTCTTAAGGATGAAGGAATTGAAAAAACGGCTCAGACTGACGATTCGCCCCTTAATCCTACAAAACTTCAACTTGGGTCAAAAACAACACGTGGCAGCATAAGTAGTTGAACAACTGAATCGGAATGCGTAAAAAAAAACAAAGAAGACCGTCTGAAAAGGCGGCCTTTTCAGACGGAGTGTCCCAAATAAGCCAGATTATATTGGTAAAAGCAGCACAGCATATGATCATTGGATATTTCTCAAGTCCCGCGAAAAGAATTATAATCCATCTAGGCCATCCCAATTTTAATAATTTTTATCAAAGAAAGTACCATTCATTTTTTAGTGTACGATGATACATATGCTGCTTTTCACATTAAAATATGGCTTATTTGGGACTCTGTCCAAAAAGGCTTAGGCACAATTCTTTGTTTTTTTTTTTCTTTTTATGCATTCCGATTCAGTTGTTCATCTACTTATGCTGTCACGTGCTGTTTTTGACCAAAGTTGAAGTTTTGTGGGATTAAGTGGCGAATCGTCAGTCTGAGCCGTTTCTTCAATTCCTTCATCCTTAAGAAATATAATTTTCCTTGGACCTTTTCATCAATACGCATGTCTGAATTTGCTCTCCAGAAAGTAAAAAACAATGTACTACCATACTAGAGTCGATTTAAAAGACAAAAAATTATTAAAGTAGGTTTATTTTCAAATTTCGGCTTCCAAACTTTCTCAACTTCTTTACACGAGAACTAAAGAGCTTTTGAGATTTTGATTATTTATTCAGCAATCTCTGCACTTTATAAATGAATAATACAGTCCCGCATTTCCTTCATTTGCATAAAATCTGACTATTGTCTAAACTTTTGCAACAATGTAAAAGAATGTCTTTTGTAATATCCAAAATTTGATTCCAGTTATAGTTATAAGAACTCCAGACACGTATTTGGGACCATATTGTGTACCTGCAGTAGAAATTTGAAAGCATTTCGTTGAATAGTTTTCTTTTTATTCACATATTTGCATTTTGTCTAAACTTTTGCATCGCAGTGTATTATTAACCCTTCAACTGTCAAGTTATTTTGATGATTTGGGTGCACAAATTGTCAATTTTTTTATTGCAAAAATCAAATGTTTAGTACAAAATAAAATATACTTAGCACTTAAAAATTGATGTTTTGAAGCAAATGGGTAAAATATTTAAAGTTTTGTAAAAAGTGAATACCTTTCAGTAATTACAGCGGTTTTATATCTCTGATTTAGTGGTTTTATCTTTGTCTTGAGTGTTTTGTCTTTGTTTTGTTATGTATTTCTGATTTTACTAAAAATTGTCAGTCCTTTCGTTCTCTTGTTTAGTTTGGATTTATTTTAAACATTATCTCTGTGTGTTTTAAAATGTTTTTAATATTATTGGTTATCATTGTTTGACGCAGTATAGCCTACAAAGGCTCTTGTGCCAGTAAACCCAAAATAACCAAACCAAACCAGTCGGGTTTGACAAAAAGATGAAGCCGAAATAAGCGTCTCCCGATATATATACGGGTATAACAATACGATGCACTCAAAAAAAAAAAAAAAAAAAATACCCCGAGTAATGCTCGAGCGTGACATTTTCGAACACCAGTGCTATGCCCGAGATTATCTCGGGCATGACAGTTAAAAGGTTAAAGAGTAATAAAAATACAAATAAATAATTTGAATGCTTATTGCTTAATTAGAGATTAGTAGTAGTCTCAAAAATTATAGAAATTCAAATCAATCGGTTAAACATTAAATTGAAAACCAACAAACAATTACTCAGTTCAGAGTAGCTAGAATGATCGCAAGTCTCGCAATTTCAATTTGCAATTATAAAAAAAGACATTAAAAATGGTGTTGGAAGAAAGTTAATTTTTTCGTCAATTTCTACAAATTACTTGAAAATTCTCAGGAATTTTCAAAATTTCTTTCCCAAAAAAAGCCCAGTTTATTCCCGGGAATAAACTCGGTTTTTTCTTTCCCTTTTCAATACTACCTGCAGCGAGCATCTTCAGCAATAAGCTATTTAAAATTATTCGTAGATTCAAATGAAAAAGAGAAAAACGTAGAACTTTCTGGAGCTGTTTATAAGGTGATTCCAATTCTGTTACGATCCTATCGCAGCAGCCACACACCACTTATTAATAATCAGACGAGCAATTTCTCGCTTTTTGAGAAACTCTTTGCGTCCGTTTTCCTCTAAGTTGTTGTTTGAGGAGTGTTATGATTTCCTCGAGCGAGCGATCGCAAAAAGAGATTGCGGCCTTGATCTTGCGGCGAAAATCGTCCGGAAGATTGAGGATGATTTCGATATTAAGCAATCATTTCGTTTGTATCTGAATTAACGGTGACAAAGCGACTGAGTGTAGTTAGTTACATTTGATTGCTTCGCAAGGATAAAACAGTTTTGTGGGCAAAGTAAGCGTATGTTCATGTAAATAACTCATAGTGTGAAATGTAAAAAATATGCAGGATATTCACAGTCTTGCACTGACAAAGAAACTTAATTGAAAAGAAAATAATTTTAAAATGTAGTTTAAAAAAACTAAAAAATACGCTTTTAGAGTTAATCAAAATATTTCACACATGATACTTTGATTTCTCTCTGATTTTCAAAACTATTGGATATAAGCAAGTTAACATGCACTTTTAATGCATCAACATGTAATATAGTTTAGCCTTTAGCATCGGGACTTGAACCCACGACCACTTGCTTACGGGGAGAATACGCTCTAAGACACCTTGGCCCCATAGTACTAAATATATTACTTTTTTATTTGTAAAGAACATGAATTTTATTAGAGTTACAGACTTACAAACAAACAAACCCACAAGTGAAACTAATAAAAGCGTATAAAAAACTATTTAAGATTTATACATAGCTAGTTTTTATTATTTATCTTATTAAGTTATTTTTCAAACTGATATAATATTAGACAAAGGCGTGCAAGTGACGCTGACATCGAAAACTGAAAATATCTTCTGTGGAAGAAAAAAAATCTCAGGGACGTTAATCACCCCCCAACCTTTAGCTTTACCACACATTGCAAATCCTAACACGACAGTTTATACCCATATAGAGACTGTTACTACCAAACCTTCACTTCCCAGAAGATACATTCTGGCTGGGATAATGCCAGATGTGAAGCTGAAAATCGTCTAAATGTTAGCAGAACAACGAACGGTGCACTCATTGCAGTGCATCAAAGTGATGAAACAACCTTTTTGAGATAAGGATCAAAATATAAATTAAAAAAAAAAAACATGATTAAATATAAAACAATAGATTTTTTTTCTTTAGACTTCCCTGTTTTTTTTTTAATAATTTTCCATAATATCGTAAGATTTAAAAAAAACCCAGTTAGGTAATTTTTGTGCATTATAATTGTGCAAATGCAGAAAACGTTATGGTGAGAAAGAAAAATGAGAATTAAAGTTCAAACCCCATGTTTTTTTACATAACTTTTACCAACTTTTTCGCCATTTTTTTCTCGCGGAAATATTTTCAGATGTTACAAGCGTTTCAGGTGAAAAAAATAATGTTACCACAAATTACCAAAATCTGGGAAATGCCGACATTTGCAGTTGAAATCAACATCTTTACATCAAAGACATCAGTGGTTGACAGAACATTTCAGATGAAAATATCCGACACTCTCCAATTTCAGTCCTTCAGAGTAACATGTATTCAGGAGCGCCCCGACGGGAGGTCACTATGACCTCCCAATAATTTCCGTATTCGGCACATTTTGCTAACGATTCGGCAACTTGAAGACAATATTGCAACATTGAGATTATTTGTTCTTTTTAGTTTTCAGAATTGTTTTTTAAAAGATGCCTAATGTTTTTTCCCACTAAATTATGTATGTACGACATGAGTGCATGCTTGTATTTTATCATTCGGTCATTCGACAAATTGAAAATTTTCCCGCTCCCAAAAATTTTAGTTCGGGACGCCCCTGCATGTATTTGTATATGCCTAAGCAGAAGCTGGAAAAGTTATAAAACCTTAGAAGTCAGATTTTGTGTGTGGGGGGGGGGGGGACTACACATGAAAAATAATTCTTCCTTGCGAATTCCTCGATTCAATTTCTTAGAAAAGCGTATTATTTCCATGTTAATTTCCTTACTTTATGGAGCAAATAACAGCAGCGATAGTTTTACAATCACGTGATTAATGTTCTTGTTAATGAGGCACTATCAAGTTCGTTATTGAAATGGTAAAGAAAGTATGCGAGTATTTTACACAAACGATTAATAAAAGATTACGCTATGTACACGTGGTTAATCTTTTCTCAACAAAGTATTAAGCAGATAATACTTATGTAACCTTGTCAAAGTTCAGATTTCAGCTACCAATCTCAAGGTTACTACATGAATTGTGTTTGTTTGGAATTACCATTGCTTAGAAACCAGAGCAATATTTTGTTTGCTTAGTATCGTAATAGGGATATATTGAAAACAGCACGAGGGAGCATTGTGATGACAAGGTTGATACAACTATACGAATAAAATGTTTACCTATCTAAGATAAGTTACATAACAAAATAACAACGATTAATAAATTGTTCTAATAGGAATGAGAAATTGTAGACATGGCTCTCAAAAAAATCCGTTTTTAATAAAGAGGAGAAAAAAAACGTACGGATGAAAGGACTTTGACAAAAGGAACAAGACGAAAATAGCATACTGTTTTTGAAACTTGTAATCCCCGATTACGAGTCTGTAGTTTGTAGTTGTTGATTGTTCAATTTTGACTTTAATGTTTTATTGTACAGTTGAGTTTGTGTTAAAGTATTTAACTCTGGTATTTGTAAATGTAAATAAAATTTACATTTACATTTTTTAACCCATTTATGCCCAAGTTTTTTTTAACAATTTTTTTCAATTTTTATCTGCTTAAAACTCTTACTTGGAATGGTTTACATACATTTTAGGCTTAAAATAGTTCCCCGTTGCCATATTTATTAAGTTATTTAACGTCCTGTTTATGGGATATTTTGCAGATATGTCAGCAAAATACGACCTTACTTGACTTTACTTTTGCAAAGTGACATCAGCGAAGGCATCTGTGATCAATTTTAAGCAAATCATTTTTAAAATAATTTAATTTTATGAAAATTAATTTCGCAAAAAAAAACTTTCTTTCTGTGGCTACCCATGCTGGATCGTTGCTTGACTGATTTGCCTAAAAATAGCTGTCAATAAATTGACTCTGATGTCCATCAACTAGTGGCTGTATCTGGTTTCCTCAAGAAGAAGGACTATTTAACTTGTGAAAAACAGCTTTAGTAAAATTATATAACCATTACAGGTTTTTGTATGTAGTAACTAACAAGTGTCTCATTTTTAGGCTACTGGGCATAAATGGGTTAGTATCGCATAAACAATCCAACAAAAAATTGATCAGATGATGAAGGAAAAAAAAAAAAAAAGGTTTTGAACATAAGTGATTAATTTTAATAATCGTTATTTAAGCTTTCAGTTGGGGGGGGGGGGGTCCGGACTCGGAGACCACTCTATTTTCCGCGCCACTGTGCACTGCCGCCAAAAGAAGGAAAACCCCATCTCGAAGGGAACAAGGTGTTGGAAAAAACTAGAAGACATAGATTGTTAACATTCATAAACGCTTATTACAGTAAAGAACGCTTATTACAGTAAAGCCTCCGAATAGCGGACAGCAGGGCCGTAACCAGGCTTTTGTTTTGGGGGTGGATTTCACCGAACACATTTCTCATGAAATCTATATGATCAATAAAATTTGATTTCAGATGTTTTTTATTCCAGTGCTTTTTTTCCCATAGATGCTTATGGGGCATTAACATGAAATATTTAGAAATATGACGAAGCTTTTCAATGATGGAAAAATATCTGATGCGTGCCCTGCATGATTTGAATGAATGTAGGATGGAAGGTCCAAAACCAAAAGGTCCATGAACAGAAGATCCATGTCCAAAACGTCCGAGGTATAAAAGATCCGAAAGACAAAAGGTCCGCCAGACATAAGGTCCAATGGCCATAAGATCCAAGAAGCATAAGATCCGACAGACAAAAGTCCACGAATAGAAGGTTCACATTTTTGGACAGCGATTGCATTAAGTCCGGAAGTTTATTTCTTAAACTTCTTGAGCTAATTTAAATATTATGTTCCTATTATGTTATACCTTATGTTCCTGTTCCTTGGATCTTATGGTCATTGGACCTTATGTCTGGCGGGCCTTCTGTCTCTCGGACCTTCTATACCTCGGACCTTTTGGACGTGGATCTTCTGATCGTGGACCTTTTGGTTTTGGACCTGATAGTAGGATCCCGCATAATTTAGTCCCTTTTAAATATTCGATATCTTTTTTTCACTCAAAAGGATAGATACGTTTACTCATACACGCGCATTTAAAGTAATACTCCCGAAATTTTCATTTTATGACACTGATTAAATATGTTAAATACACAGTTAGGAACTTAGAAATGTAAAGAATTTTGCTGTTTTTGTTAGTGGCATTTAAAATTCGGCGGAAGACGTTGTATTGTTTGACTACCTTAAAAATAAATACTGCAGATAAGATACTTAATTTGTACAATTATTAAGTATAATCATTTCGTTTTTCAAACAAAATTGAAAAATAAAAATAAATTAAATATTAAATAATAATTCTAGTTTCTCAACAAAAAAAGTGCATGAAAAACATTTTTTTAGAATAGTTTTGAAAAACTTCGGAGGGATTTGAACCCTGAAAACCCTCACCTTAAATACGGCTCTGTCGAACAGTCATTGGGACCTGAAGTTTTGTGCATTACTGGGAGGTGTCCGCTATTAGGGATTTCGATATTTCTGATTTTACTTAGTTAATTTAATGACGAGTTATAATAGTAAATATATACCACTGGCCATCATGCAGTCAGATACTTGGGATTGTACATTATTTAATGTATCTCACTTTTAATACGCAACTAGTAATTTTGTCTTGCATCAACTAAAGATAATGTACAGCATTTAGGAAAAACATAAAATATTGATTTATTTAACCATTTCTTTTAACAGTAAAAATCTGTTTCATTTTGTAAATTTTGACCCTTTCTGAACGTCTCCTATTATCGAATTTAATAATAATAATAATAATAATAATAATAATAACAATAACGAGCTTATTAAATTAAGCTTTGTACTTGCTTCGAAAGGTCAAATTTTCCTGGCTTCAGTTCCATTCACAGGTAATAAAATGGTCTAAACCACAACGTCTTCCAAAAGAACAATTTGTTTAATTAATTTTGCTTCGAAAAACAAAACTCAAATATGATCCTAATTTCATGTCCTTTACACATTCCCTTACAATTTTGAAAATTTTCGAACACAGAATAATTGCATAATTTCCTTTTTTTTTTTTTTTTTTTTTCATTATTCTGCAGAACATCATATTGTCCTCAATAATCATCGTTTTAGATGCCGTTTTTGATTGTATTTTTGCTCTGAGCTAACGAATCCACTGTGTTTTAGAAAAACTACCACGGAGCTGCTTACACCTACAACGCAAAAAATACTGTAAAAACATCATCTATTTTTTGCAGTGCAGCAACTGCAGTAAAAAACACAAATCGAAACAGATAGGAATGGGGAACTAAATTGTAATCTGAAAAGGAAGTATTTTTAAAGGTTTCATAAGGCAACTAGTAGATGAGACAAAATCATTTAAAATATAACCACTTTCTACATAGACAGGTTACCGAAAATTTCGTCAAGGCTCTCAAAAAATACAAAACTTTTTTGGTTCGAATAACTGTCCGTTATTCAGAGTTTCCGCTATTCAGAGGGAATTATATGGAGCTACCTATGTTAAGGGACAGGAACTCAGATAAATGTCCGCTAATTAGAGGTGTCCTCTAATTGAGAGTGTCAGTTAAGCGAGGTTTTTACTGCATATTAAAAAAAAAATATATTTTTGGCTCATACACAGGAAGAGAATTTTAAATTTCTTCGATGACTACATATTTGTACCAAAAATAAAATCTATAAATAATATGAATAGTAGAAAAATCGAGCTTATTAAATTAGGACGGCAGTGCAGCAGTGGTACATTGCTTGCTGGAACCTCACTTCTGTCCATATTCTATGAAGGAGAAATTAGCAACTGCCCCGAAACCGAAACCGAAATCGGCCTTCCCCGCAGAGGGAAGGTTCGCAAAAAACCGCTTCGCTCCGGATTTTCGTAGAGGGGAGTGCGAAGAATGGACAGGGGTCGGTGAAGGTCGCCTGGCGGTCAAGAGTGGGAGCCTTTACGGGCACGTAAACTGGCTCCGGGTCACGTAGTGGAGTGTACTAACGCACAAAAATTTTTATTTTGGGTCGCAGTCGAAGGGATGGATCAGGCATGAGAGCGTGACAGGATTTTTTTTAGTGCACCAGTGGATTATTTTGCGTTTGGATTATTACTGATGATTTTGCTTGGATAACACAGTAAAGGTAAGCACGTGTTGGGCTATGTCAGTAACTTATTTCGTTATTTAGGATATTTCTTTTAGCATATTAAATATATTAGCTTATTATATAAATTTAGCATATTAATATTTTAGCATATTAAAAATATATTTATCGTCTGTATCTATAAATCTGACTAGTTATGGATTTGCGTGCTTGTATGTTGAAATTCCTGATTACCGCAGGGTCATGCGGGGCATAGGCCCCTCCTATTAGATTAGGAGTGGCCCAAAATCCCCTTACTTAATCCAACGCCTCATAAATACTAAATGCCTACTGTCTATTTTACTATTTATCTTGAAGCCTACTCTGTGTATGTCGACAAATATTTTTGTCTTTATAATTTGATAGCATTATTATTTAAGTTGGATCTTTGCACAAAACTTTTATTTCATTCGGCTATTGTAAGATTTTTTTTACTCGTAACACGTAACTGATATGAGAAGGGGGGGGGGGGGCTTGAAATAGAAATGTGCCTCATGTATGACACCCCTTAATAGGTTCGAATAGAAATTGATACGAGGTTTTTTTTTTTTTTTTTTTTGTCTTCTTAAGGTACTACGAAGAAGACCTGATATGTTTTCAAGATTTACTTCCTTTTTACGTTTGGGAAAGAAAACTGAGTCACAGAAAATTTGTTTATATTTAGGGAGGCACATATAAATGGAAGGGAAGGAGGTGGGGGCGGTACAAAAGCAGTTGCAGATAAATACTTTATGAGAAGAGCGAAAACTAAAAAAAGAAAAAATTTATGCTCTTCAAAAAAGCTAATTAGAATAGAGCCTTTGTGTTATTTGCATAAACACGTTTTCTGCAGCGGCAATTACAGATTATTTTACCCTACATTGCAAAAAATTAGCTGTTATTTTTGCAGTATAATACTGGCAGCATAGGTTCTAGTTTAAAACTGTAAAATGCACAGTAATAACTGTAAAAAAAGTGATTTTACAGTAAAATTACTGTAAAATAATTAATTACTGTAAGATTACTACAAAATTAGCTGTATTATATTGTAAAAACATCTTTTTTTTAGTGTAGGTAAATCTAAACCTCTCTATAACTTTTATTTCATTTACTTTTATTTAATCTATAACTTTTATTTAATTATTATTAATACCTCTCTTAACTTATATTATTCTCTATAACTTTACCTCTCTATAAATTTTATTAAGAGTTAATGTTTAACTCTTAACATTAATAAAAGTTAATAGAATCATTAACTTTTATTAATGATTCTATTCAATATTTTCTCATTTGAATATTTCAAAAGACAAATTCTGTGTCAGCAATCGAGTTTTCTTTTTACTTTCTTCTATCTCTAATATATAGAAGAAAGTATTGGTTTCGTGAAAATTTTCGAATGTCGAATTTTGACGGATTTGCACGTTCTGAGGTGCGCTGAGTCCATTTCGACCATTTTTGGAAAATGTCTGTCTGTGTGTGACCAGTTTTTGTGGCCGCGCTGGAGCAAAAACTACTGCATGAAATCGAACAAAATTTTTTGCACATATGTACCATCATGTGAACTGGTGCACCTGACTTAGTTTAGCGAATTCCTCCAAGGGGGTGGAGCCATCGCACGTGTTCTGCGCGTAAATGATTGCTATATCTCAGGAAGTAACCGGCGGAATCAAACGAAAATTGGTCCATAGGTAGACCCTACTGAGTACAGGTGCTGATTCAATTTGCGTGTCAATATCTCGAAGGGGCTTGGAGCAATCGCACGTGTTCTGCGTGGAGGTGATTGATATATCTCAGGAAGTAACCGGTGGAATAAAACGAAAATTGGTCCATAGGTAGACCCTATTGCGTGCAAATGCTGATTCAATTTGTGTGTCAATATCTCAAAGGGGGGTGGTGCAATCAAAAGTGCTTATATTTTAAAGTACTATCAATTTTGTCATTGCACCTACTGTATCGCGAGAAATATTGCTGAGATTTGAATGAAATTTAACACTAACCCAACACGGAAGCAAGCATCGATTAAATTTTGGTGCCAATCGCCCCAGGTGGAGGGTGGGGTGATTTTTGCGCTTAGTCAACAATGCGAAAAATTAATTCATTAAAAAATCGCTTTCACGCTATTTAATTATCAAAACAGCTGAAAACTTTCAATGATTTGAAATTTTTAACTGCTGCCAATTTCTTTTATCTAACAAATAAAATGTTTGCAATTAATCTAAACAAGGCTTTTGCAATGATTTCCAATTTCGCTCATTGATTCTGCATTTGCAGGGTTATTACGATAATTGGGAAATTGGAGCTGTCTCCAATTATTCGGTCGAGTACGTATTTTATTTTGTAACCGGAATTGTCCCTGTTCTCCAGTACGCATTTGGTTACAGTTGGTTTTGACTTTCACTTCACTTCACACTCCAAGGTTCCCCCCGTACATACCACAACTCGTGGTTTAACCGGGATGGGGCCCCGAAGAGCGCTCTGTTCATTTTTTAACCAGGCCGAGCAAACCCTTAGCCCAGCATCCCACAGAGGTATCGTTTCACTTGGAGGATTATATGACCACGAACATTTTTAACGTCCCCTAGCCACCATTAATGAAAACGGTGGATCTTCGATCGACTGGGCTTCATCTATATGATCCGCCCGGGACCCTCCGGTTACGAGTCCGACGACTTACCGATCGGACTACCGCGGCCCACACCCAATTCTAACTTTATTTTGATTGATCTCGTTTAAATTTCAAAAACAATAATAATTTTCTAATTATCACGTGTTGCCACAACGCGTTTGCTAAATACCATAAAAATTAAAATTTACGTTGATGTGATTAAAAATGAAATCTATTGTTATAATGAAACTTTTGAATAAGTGAAACAGCCTGTATAAGAGACTATATCTAGTGAAGCCTTGCTTTAACATTTCAAAAACAATAACAATTTAACGTTGCCAAATACCATAAAATTTAAACTCGCGCTGATGTGATTAAATATGAAATCGATTGTTATAATTAAACGTCGTTGCTAAGAAACAGTAACAATGAAACTAATCATAAAGGAAATGGTGAAATAAAAGCTTCTCAAACTTTCAATGAAGGCACAAAAAAAAACGGTTTTTTTGTGAAAACTCGCGTTTTTACAGAAAAAACGCCGACGTAGATGAACTCAGAAACCAAAACTCTATCTAAGGCAGGAATTCAAGTGAAACAGGCGATCGCAAATTACAATCGCTACTGGAAATGAATTACATTAGAACGTTTCTTGATAAAAACATCGTGACGTCAGCGTGACGTTTGCCTATGAAAAACGAGCTAGATAAAACGTCACAGCCTACTTGGCGAATAAGAGGAGATCGCTGACTGCTTGTGAGCTCTTATTGGCTCCACCCGTAGTGACGTCAGTGCCAAGTCAAATTGATGATAATGTAATTCACTTCCAGTAGCGATTGCAATTCGAAGCGATTGCAATGGTGTTTCACTTGAATCCCTGCCTTAATACAAACTTTTATCGAAATCGTTAGAGCCGTTTTCGAGATCCGAAAAATAAATATATATATATATATATATCTATATATATATATATATATATATATACAAGAATTGCTCGTTTAAAGATATTAGATATAGAAGAAAGTTTCGTGACGGTCACGACAGCTAGTTTTAAATATTAAAAAGAGAACCATTCTTTTCTTTTATCTGATTGTTCATTTTTATTTGCTCTTTCCATCATTAACTGGCTTAATCAGTACTTGACCATGTATAATTTAATTACCAAGTTTTTATTTCTCAAAAACTCTAATTAGGTGAAACCTGGTAAGGGGGACACTCCCACAACGTGCAACAGCCTTCAAAGGAAGTTTCTTACTTCGATAAAATAATGGTCGAAAGAAAGAATACGTTGCAATAACTTAATTCTTGCTGTATATTTGCTAAAAGACTAGAGATAAGAACTTTTTCTTTTTTTTTTTCTGTGTTAATTTTTGAAGCTGCAAATGGACTAAGAAAATATCCAGGGACCGGGTGATCTGATCAGAAATTTTTGAGAGGTAGAAAGTTTACCGAGTGATAGAATACGAGCAGGAACACATACCATGCCATAGCGTCCAATGAGAAGGAAAATTAGGCATCATGAAAAAACAATTAAAAAAATTTTTGAAACGAAAAAATAATTTCGAACTGGGGTTGACCGACGAGTGAATGAACACTTCCAATGATTGGACAAATTGTAAGTAAAAAAAAAGTTTTTAAAAAATGTTTCCTAGATGAACTGGTAGTAAGTTCTTCAGTAGTGTTCATTCACTGGATCGAGGTACTTTTTTCAATTTCAAACTCAAAAAACCTGAAGCAGAACCATAAAAATTAACACAATATTTTGAAAAATAATTTAACATCATCTAAAGTGTTTTTTCTGACGAGGGGCAAATGCTAATTTTTAATGATGCTATGAATTTTTAAAAACGAAATTTCGCTTTCGTGTTCATTCACTGGTCGGTCTACCCTAGACTAAAAATTGCATGTTGTTTTTACAGTATAATACAGCTACTTTCAAAGTGATAAAATTTAAAAATTGCTAATTTTACAGAAATAAACTGTAAAATTGCTAATTTTAGTTTATTACAGTTCATTTTACAATTTTAAAATGGAACATCTGCTGCTAGTATTAAACTGTTGTTTTTACAGAATAATGCAGTTAAATTTTACAGCAATAAACTAAAATTGCTAACTTTAAAGTAAGAAACTGTAAATTTGCTAGTTTTACAGTTTATTACTGTGCAATTTACAGTTTTAAATCGGAACCGCGGTTGCCAGTGTTATACTGTAAAACAGCACTTCATTTTTTGCGGTGTATACTCATAATTTTCACTCACTTTCTCTTAAATTAGTACTAAGAAAAGGGCTCGATGTGAGATGCTGTTATCAATATTAATGACATCCTAAGTTTTAGATTTTAATGTTCCATAATTTTCTTAGCTTAAAAACATATTTTTCTGTACTCACGAGCGCTGCTTAGTATTTTAGTTATAGGATCATTAACGAAAATATTATTCCACAACAGGGGCGGCATTTCAACATTTTATTTGAGGGAGCAAGATTCTTAAAAATGAAGTGCCTTGGCATGAAATAAAATACATATTGGCAAAAAAAAAAATATCTTAAAATAGATTTAATATTAAGCAAAATTAGATTTGTTAAAACAATTTTAATTTTTATGACTTAGAGTGTTAAATAAATTTTGCAATAAACAATCCCATAAAATTTCTTGGCTAGATCTTAGTTTTTAACTTTTAATCAAGCTTTAATAGACAGTATTCGGAGAATAAAAAGAGCAGGGAAAAATTTGTTTCTCAACAATGTCCAGTGTCTTGTGCTATTTCCTAAACAGCTAAAGAGGAAATTCCTTCCACTGTACTTATGTTAGAATTATAGAAAACACATTTTTCCGACTCCTTTCCTTTAAAATAATCTCTAGAAGAAAAAGTCTTTTCACCTTTTATTGCAAATTGACAAACTTTTTTAATTTTCTTTTACATGTGATTACTGATTTGTGATATACATAAATTGAAGTTATCCGTTTTTATCATTCTGAAAAAAATATTTGGGGATGCAACCGCCCCCTCTTGCCCCCCTTAGTTGCCGCCCTGCACAACAAAACACCGTATTTTTTATATCATTTAATTTTGAGCGGAAATTCAACTCCGGGCGAAGGGAAAAATTAAATTCTTATTACTAAAATGTTACTTATTATTCAAGTACGCGCGTATCATCCTTTAATCAATGTTATCCATGTCTGTGCAAAATTATCAAATTCTGATTTCTTATATTTACATCCAGCATCAGAGTTGACTATTTTTTGTTTGTTTGGACACCCCTTTGATGACCTTCTTTCTCAAAACGTTTTAATATCGAAGTATGCATCACGGGACAATTTCAAAAACGCGTTCTAGTGCAATTTGAAATTTTGATATTTAGCGATAAGTATTAGAATTTGAATGAATCGGTTTACCATTTACCGTGTGTATTTGTTAATGAATTCAAAATTGTTAAATGTTCTATTTTACTCTGCTTTATTAAAAAAAAAAAAAGAAGAAGAATAAAATTGATGAAACCTTTGATAAAGCTTTACATAATGTTTTAAGTTAATCAATAGTATATTTATTACATCTATACATTTATTTATTTTTATTTGTTTATTTACTTTTTATTTATTTACTTATTTTTATTTGTTTATTTACTTTTTATTTATTTACTTATTTTTAAAGTCTTCTCACAAATACGCTTTATCTTTGTTACAATTGAATTCTCTACGTCGCATTCACAAAAATGTTCGGATACCTGTTTAATCGGTGATATAACGTAAATGTAATTGAATATTACTCTTTGCAAAATGTCGGTATTACCAATGAAATACTGAAAACTGAACCTCGTCAAAAATGTACGGAATAGTTTACACGCGCGTTGTACCTATCAGCACGTGTTGCTGACATGACATTCCTTCTGTCACATTAATAATAAAAGCTCGTTAAGGTGGGTGGTTTTTATCTGATTAGAAAAAAACCGATAGTGAGGAAAATTCAAAAATGGAGTCTGGCATTTGGTTTAATCTCAAGGTCTGTAAAATGTATTTTTACTTCCTAGTGCGAAGTATAGAACGTATTGTCAAGCACGGGGGAAAAAACTATCAAGTTTCGACTAAAATTCGTATTTACTCGAATCGAATAAATGTTGACAAGGTTATTTTGATAAGAATATGTAGGGGAATGTAAGGCAAATGGAAATAACTAAGATAACTCACCGTTTTCGGAATGAGTAATGTAAGTAATAATAAAGCTTGAGTTGAAAAAAAGAAAACAAAATTTGTATGAAGAAAGATGAAAATACCACACCAAAAGCCCATAGATGTGCAAAGCAGCTCTAAACTAATGAGCCAAGTATAAAAAAACAAACAATTAACACAATAAAAAAATATGAAATAGAAGGAGGCAAAATTAAGAGAAGTGAGTTAACCCATTAATGCATAGCGTCCCTTATTTTTAGGGACGGTTCAAAAAAGGGTCTGAATTTCCACAAAATGAACATTTTAACCAAATAATTGTGTTCAATGAGTTCCTTGGTATTGTTTCAATTCGTTATTAACAGATTGCAACACATAACTACTATAAAGTGTGTTCTGTAGCAGTTTTAATATGATCTTTATCAAAAATGGCATCGTTCACAATCTCAAGAAAAAAAGCTAAGTTTTCAAAGTTATTCCCAGCTTCCCAGTTTATGTTAATGGCTGATTTTATTTCTTCTTATAAAATGCCTTTTTAAATATTGTATTGTAGGCAGAAAAAAAATTTAGTAAAAAAAGTATATACCCTCTGGGGTCTATCGTAACTTTTAAGGGACGATTTTTCTTTCCTTAATAAAAAAAATATTTTTTACATTTTTTAATTATTTTTCCTGTCTATTAAACACTGTTTGTAACCAGTATAAAAAATATCTTTGAAAAAAAATGTCAGGCATTAATGGGTCAAGAAAGGTTGAATCCAGAGCTCATCAGCCGTGGGGGATTCAAGAGTGGTCAAAAAAAAAAAAAAAAAATTAAGTGTAAATAATATGAAGAGGATGTTTAAGTTCAAAATATATAATCCACAGACCTGCATTTGGCAAGCCGCACTAAATGTCAGACTGCAAACAGTACATAAGAACTAAAACCTAAAACTAAAAGCAGAGGTTTCGTCTCGACTAATTAGGATTAGAACCTGTGACTAATTTTTTGGGAATTGTTTTCTTATTAGTCGAGACGAAACTGCTTTTAGTTTTAGGACCCAAAGCAGAAAACTGCTAAATTTGGAACGTACGTCGCAGAACAGATATCCACTTGCAGAACAATTCTGTTCCAATGTGAGGGAAAATTCTGAAAGTTTTCTGCAGAAATCTGTAGAAATTCTGCAGAAAAGGCAGTTTTCTAGCTAAAGATACAATTTTGCAGAAGTTCAGAACAAGCATTCAGAGCTCTTTGATGTTTGGAGGAGCAGACATAGTGAAGGGTTTTACACCTTTCTGTCAAGAATCTGGTTGCAATTTTAATTTCAGGCATTGTTCTGCAGTAAGACTGAGTATTGAACAAATACTCCTTTCATAGTCCCATATGACACCGTTTTGATTTGAGGATCATGGTTTTTGAAAACGGTCATGTTTCTACGTGTACTGGTACAGTGCTTAAAGTACTTGCAGAACAATTTTGGTCAAATGATTGTACGTTGCAGAATATCACAAAGTATTCTGCTTTGGGGGTTTTAGGTTTTTGCTCTTGTGTACTGTTCGCAGTTTGACATTTGGTGCTGTTTGTTGAATGCAGGTCTGTAGAGTGTGTATTTTGAACTTAAACATCCTCTTCATAGTTTGTATTTAAATTTTTCGGGCTTTTGACCACTCTCAGGGGTCTGGCCAGAGGAAATTCGGGTCCGTTAATGGACCCTTCACAAAAATACGATCAAGCAAAACGGACCCTTCACAAAATGCTGATCAAACAAACGTACATTTCACACATTATGCATTCAAAAAGCAAATCTGAAATCAAATGCATAGCATATTTCTGTGTAAAAATCCATAACTTTTGGGCCTTTTCTGAAGTTAAAGAAGGGATTAGCTTATCCGCCAACTTTACAGAAAAAAAAAAAAAAAATCGGCACTTCCTGCCTGGTCCTGCGATGCTCGGGCAAGCAAAAAATCTGAAGTGTAAAATGTAGCACTTTTTGTTGGTTTCTTTTTCAGAAATTAACAACTTAAAAAAAGGAGTTGTTTTGCTTTAATGGTTCTGCTTGTTTGTTTTATCATATGCAAATCAAAGTGGCTTGCTGCGATGTTGCTGTTATAGATTTCTCTGGAAGTGCAGAGTACGGATGTTTCTCCCTGCTTTGGACACATAAAAGAAATAATAATAATAACAATTACCAGCGGAATGAACTTAGAACTGCAAACAGATAGCTAGGGTTGGAAAAAAAATGGGATTGCTTCTGGGCAGAGCGATCAGCTATTTAAAATTAAAATTATCTCCATCTGACGTCTTTGGTGCGATGTTTGACCTTATTTCGGCAGAAAATTATCTTTTTTTATTTCATTTATTTATTAATTATTAATGCTTACAAGGGTGGTGTTTTAGTTATATTCAGGAATTAATGTATTTTTGCGTCTGTTAATATTAGAAGTCTGGTATTTTTTGTTTTGCTATGTTTCCCTACCGTATTTTTTCTTCCGAATATTTGGCGAATATGCCGGTGATTATTAATGACATTCATCATATAAACCTGATAAAATGCAGCTCTAAAATTTTTGACTTTAACAAATTATTAAAAATCGTTTTTATATTTCTGATGTTTTCATTTTGAAAAAAGCGATCTCTGCATGCGATATGAAAATCAAATTTTATTTACTTTTCAAGCTAATTACTCTTTATTAGGAGGCAAATAAATGAAAATTCGCTTTATTTTTTACTCAGATCATTATTTTAAATTTTTAAAGCAAAATTAACTGTTCTTTTATGAGTCTAAATGTTAAACGATCGTTCCATTTTATTTTTGCATTAATTGTAGAAAAAAACATTAATAATATGTTTACCATAGACCTTTAAAATGCAATTGTAAAAAAAATTCACAAAAAAAAATATTTTATGTTCCGTTTTTACGCTTTTGATGTCACTTGAATGATCACTTTGAAAACTGCAATCTCTTTGCATTCGCTACAGGAATCGGACTTTTCGCGTTTTTGATGTTTAATATGCTTTTTTAAGAGGAAAATAAATGAAATTTATTTGTATTTTTTATTAAATTCAAAAAAAAAAAAAAAAATGGGGGATTTTTTTTTTTTTTCAAAATTGTTTGATTTTTACAAAATTATTTGACTTTTCACAAAAATATTCAGTTTTTCACAAAAAACGGACCCTGTGAAAAATCCTGGACAGACCCCTCCAGGGATGAAAATCGTCCGCGGATCCGCGATTTTCCGCTTTTTGTATTTTTTCTTTCTTTCCACGATCCGAAATTTAATGTTGTATTAACCCATTAATGCCGGACATTTTTTTTTCCAAAGATATTTAGTATACTGGTTACAAACAGTGTTTAATGGACAGGAAAAATAATAAGAAAAATACTGTGTAAAAAATAATTGTTTTATGGAGGAAAGAAAAATCGTCCCTTAAAAGTTACGATAGACTCCAGAGGGTACATACTTTTTTTACTAAATTTTTTTTCTGCCTACAATATAATATTTAAAAAGGCATTTAAAAGAAGAAAGAAAATCAGCAATTAACATAAACTGGGAAGCTAGGAATAACTTTGAAAACTTGGCTTTTTTTCTTGAGATTGTAAACGATGCAATCTGTTAATAACGAATCGAAGCAATACCAAGGTACTAATTGAACACTATTATTTGGTTGAAATGTTCATTTTGGGGAAATTCAGACCCTTTTTTGGACCGTCCCTAAAAAGGGACGCTAGGCATTAATGGGTTAAGTTCAGAAAAAAAAGCTAATTTTTAAAATAAAGCTTAAAATAAGTTGATTTAAAGTAGTAGAGGTTGAAATTACTTTCAACTTCCAAAATAATGCAAATGCTTTTTAGATGCAGCAGGATTGAAATCTCAAGGGTAACATGTAATTATCAGCGAACTATGTACTCTATCTTGGCATGCTGTCAAAAACATAAGTTTCCGTTGTTGGAGGTAGAAGTTAAGAAAATTCAGCTACAATATTAGAGATCTCAGATAAAAAAATCTGGAAAATTATTTTGATCTTTAAAATTCATCAAAATTCCTAAAGATCAAACAATATTAATTATTCTTGAGATACACAAAGCTAATTCATCCAAAATTGGAACCCCCCCCCCCCACCCTCCCTCCACTTTTTTTGTATCTACATTGTTATGGATGACTTAAAAAAGAAATAGGGAATATGAGCAATTAAGAGGTATTTGAAAAAAAAATTTAAATGCCTTCAATCTACCGATTTTACTTCCGATTTCACGGCGCAAATTAAGAGATTTCGTATGATATATTTTTAAAATCTATCAAACTTCTAAGCCGTGCAATTTTCCCTCTTTTTTGACTTTGAGCTGTTTTTTTCCCTGTGTTGTTTATTGTGTTAATTGTTTGTTTCATTATTATATATACATATGTGTGTGTGTGTATTAAAGTGGAAAATTAAAATAATAAAAAAAAAATTCCATGGACAAAGTGAAAAATAAAGTATTTCTGTAATGAAATATTTTCGATTTGCTTGTTAAACATAGGTTTGGTCCAATGAATGAGTAAACGAAGGAACAAGTGAATAAATGAAAAGATAATGCAGCAAAAACCCAGCACGTGTGTCACCCGGGGCGGTAATTTGCCGTGCCACCCTTCTCCCTACTCCACAAGAACCAAATAAATAAATAAAATAAATTAAAAAAAAAAATTCCATGTTAACTTGAAATTCAAAAAATTTGTTTCAGCTGGCTTTTATTCATACCGGAACGACCATTTTAAATTTGCTAATATACAAAATACAAATACCAGTTGTGCGCACATTTTATATAAAGAAGCAAATGTAATAAAGCATAACCTCGACATTTAATTAATGACTTCTCGTTATTGAGAGCATCAGACTAATTAGCCGTTCACTGTGTGAAAGAGATAAAAAATAAAATAATGAAATTTAAAACAAACGTAGAGTCTGGTCCAGTAGCGTACATAGACTAAGATGCGCTCCCCCGCAAGATTTATAAGTGCGCCCCTGCCCCCTATTAAAATGTAAAAAAAAATACTTTCCCCGTATAACTCATAGTGCTATTTTTCTCGATCGAGCGCCCTCAATCGTCTTGCGCCCCCCCCGCGCCGCGGGGGTTGCGGGGGCGCTATGTACGCCACTGGTCTGGTCCCACAGCTAGTTAGATTTAGAAAAAGAAATACGAAAGCAATTTATACTGTTACTGAAGACGAAAACAAAATGTAGGGAATATGGGGCAAAGTGAAATGGGAAAAGATTTTCACAGTTTGCAGCACCATTTATCTAGCAATATTTCAACTACGTTCCAAGGCATGCAGTTGATTCCTATCAAAAAATAAAGAGCTCCAAAGATCAACGAAAAAAATTATTCAAGTATCTTTCAAAGTTTGATACCTTTATTGTAATATTCGTATTTTCTCATATATGTTTCTTGGTTTTATAAAATGATAAATTTTTCAAATTAACATTTTATCTATTGATTGAAAACTACTGATGCCCAGTGAAGTCTTCATTTAGTTTATATTTGGCATATTTTGATTTTAAATGTTCAATGTAATTTGTCAAGTGTACGCTGGGCAAAGTGGGTGTTGCAAAATGAAGTAATTCATTCTATTTGCTTATGCATTCATTTACTAAATCACGTACGTATTTATTCATTTGTTAATTTATTCACATTTTTTACTTATTAATTCACTCGTTAATTCATTCATTCACTCATTTTGTTATTTATTCTCTATTTTATTCATTCATTTATTTTTCTCATATATCAATTGATTCATTTGTTTGTTTATTTATTTATTCGTTTATTTTTTCATTAATAGTTCATTTATTCGTTTATTTAAGCATCATTCATTTGATGAAAATTACTGTAACTCATCAAATAGAAAATGTTTCATTACAAAAATATTTTATTTTTCATTTTGCCACATGACTTTTTTTTTTTGAGGTGAAAAATTTTCATTTCTTTTTGAAGAAGCAAAATAACTGCCAAAAAAAAAAAAAAAACACACACACACACACACTTCAACGATAACTGTATCACAAAATACATTATTCCTTCTTTATATATACACTGATTTTCAGGACAAATTTCTAATTTCCTCATTTTGAAGCAGGTACGTTATCTTCACTATTTCACTTTGCCAAGCATTCATTCCCCTATTTACTCTATAATCAGGGCAAACTTAGTAAGACTATGACTTATAAAATGCCTCTTCCCATTATACTAGTGAAATTTGTACCACCGTTTGGAAACTTGTTTGGCGATTTTTAGATTTGTAAATGTCAACATATGCACTAAAAAATGAATGTCGTTTTCACAGTATGATACAACTAATTTTATAGTAATACACTGTAAAAATTTCTAATTTTACAGTAATAAACTAAAATTGCTACTTTTACAGTTTATTACCGTGCATTTTACAGCTTTCAACTGGAACCTCTGCTGAAAGTATTATAATGTTGTTTTTACAGTATAATACAGCTAAATTTTACGTCAATAGACTGTAAAATTGATTGCTATACAGTAAGAAACTAAAATTCCTAGTTTTGCATTTTATTACTGTGCATTTTACAGTTTTAAATTGGAACCTCGGTTGCCAGAATTATACTGTACAAACAACAGTTATTTTTTTGCAGTCAGTAAGTTGGAAATTATGTACTCGTTTTCAATCATATTATAGGGGGTCCAAAAAGGTCCGAAAGAAAAGCTTCAGCCGACTACTGAGACAGATCTATGAAGATTTTCATTACTGATTCAAACTGAATTATTCAGTTCCATCAATGCTTTTGCGCTATCAAAAACGTTTGTGTACTTATTTTACTCACTCTTCAAGACAAGGGTTTTTCCATTTGGTTTAGATTTCCATTATCTTAGTCTAAGGGGAAAGGGGGACTAGTTGTTTTATCTAGAGCAAGCATGCTTCTTTTTGAGAATTTAAAGGCAAAAGCAAGTCAATGCGTTTTCGAGTGTTTCCTAAGTACGTTCTCGAGAAAGAATTTTAACACGTCTGGATCTTTAATATATCTTTCCTTGTGCATTACTGAACAGCGTAAGGTTACGTTTTTTACTGCGCATTACATTTACACCTTTAAAATAGTGATGTTAAAATTGTTTTAGGGCAATTAGAAGCTTAAACCTGTAGCAAAGAAGCCCTCTAGTATATCAATGGAAAGCTCTATTTTTGGACTTTACAATGGTTTTTGAATTACTATTCTACTGTAATTAAAAAGACAAGTTACAGTCATTTGCATGTAAAAACTTTTGTTTTTTTTTCCGCATTTTTCGCGTTTTTACAAACCTGTATCTCGGATAATTTCAAAAGTAGAAATCCAAAAATTGGTAGGATTACTTATTTCGTCATATGTGTCCGTTACACCAAATTTTGTTAAAAACGGAAATGGTGAGGTGAAAAACTTATCTTTTTGGATTGATTTGACGTGGAATCAATCCAAACGTCCATTCTGACGCCCTAAAATGATTTAAAAGTCACTTCTTCTACCAATAAAAGTATGATGCGCTGTAAAAAATGCAGCGTTTACCGGCAGCCAGGACTTCGGCCAGACAGCCCTCAAGTGTCATGCTGTTCGGAAGAGTATAAGGAAAAATATATTTAAAAGCCAGACGTCTTAAAATTCTTGTTTTTTCGACTAAAATTTCTCAATGAGCTGTTACGGCAAAAATAGCCTTGAATTTAAAAGATTTCGAAAAATATGGTTAATTTTTATGAGCTCACTGCTTCGGTTTACGTAGAAAAATAGTGGTCCCGATCTGCATTTTAAAATACAACTTCTCTTCATCGTCAATTCAATTTCATATCAAAATATAATTTAAATAACATTTTAATAGATAACTAATAACTTTCAATTTTTTTTTTTTTTTTGCATTTGCAGTTCCCATGATGTCTGAAACACAAAGTTTTTTTTACCCCATGGCTTGTAGTTGTAAATTAAAAATCACGTTTTTTGAGCGTCATTTATTACCAAATTGCGATTGACCTTATTACAGTAAAATCTCATTACAGTGAATACCAATGCAATGTTATATCCGTTTGAATCAAATAAATGTTCAGTCCCGTTTTAAGGCTACAGTGGACAAATAAAATTGATTTTTTTCAATTATTGATTTATCTGTCTAAAACTTTGTGTGCTTGTATTATTGTATATTTACTACTCTAAAAGCATAAAAAACATACATTAGTGCAAAAACAATGAATAAGTTTTTTTCAAATTTAAATATTTTTTTAACAAAATTTCAAAACGTTCCAGGCATTACAATTTTTTTTTTTTTCAAACTTTGAATTTCCACTTAATTTCCGATCATTAGGCATGATTGCATAAAACAATGCATTACATGCAATGTTTTATGGTATAGTTTATAAAAGATGGCTGAAAGTGAAAATTTATATGATTTTTTTCAACTGAAAATTTTTATTTTCATCCATCTTTAATAAATTACCTCATAAAACATTGCATGTAATGCATTGTTTTGTGCAATCATGCTTAATGATTGGAAATTAAGTGAAAATTCAAAGTTTGAAAAAAAATTGTGACGCCTGGGACATTTTGAAATTTTGTTGAAAAAATATTTAAATTTGAAATTTGAAAAAAAGTATTCATTGTTTTTGCACGAATTTGTGTTTCTTATGCTTTTTGATGTAGTACATATACAATAATACAAGCACACAAAGTTTTAGACATACGTATCAATAATTGAAAAAAATTAATTTTATTTGTCCACTGTAGCCTTAACTGCCATTACGTGGCTTGAATCCCATTGCTACCAAATTTGTGCAAAAACGAACAAAATTTGAGGTCACTTTAAGTTTTACTGTGCTACGATTTTAAAGGTTGAGTGATACTGAGAAAATCAGAATTGGTTTTACTTGAATAATTTCTCTAGTTTCGTAGATCGTGTTCGTATCAGACAGAATTTAAAACTTGCCTCTGCTCAAGGGCGGATGCAAGGAAAAGGCGATGGGGGCGATCGCCCCCTCTCTTGAGAGACACTCCAAAAGTAAATTTTGAATATTGAAGTTCTAAGTTTTAGACGAGTTGTAATGATGTTGAACGAAGAAATTTTGGGCTTTCCCTCGAAATTCTTTTGAAATTGAAGTCCGAAACTTATGTGATCAACATTTACAAACCAGAATACATAGTAGGAAGTAAGCAATAAAAATTAACCGATCATCTCTTGACAAAGTTCTGGATTCGCCCTTGCCTCTGCTAAAAATTGCGTTTCAGATACAGTGTGGACGGAACTAAAAAAAAAATCACGTTTGCTCAAAACAGTTTTGAATCAATACAGTGGCTGATTCAATACAGCTGCTGCTCTGTTTTTAACGATTTGACTGATTAAAGCGGCTGATTCAATTAACCGACGTCCGCTGTAATAAATTGTGAGGCAAAATTTGGCGTAACATCTCTTCTAATAATTTTTCTTTCCAATACTGTCCCTTCGCACTACTCTTATTCTTATGGAAAGGTTATTTTTCCCTCTTTCACTTGCTTTAATCTTTTCTTCTAATCTCACAATATTAATCTCATCTTCACGGTCCAACTAGTCTCTTACATTCAACGGTCAATATCTATCAAAAAATCTTCCTGTATATGATTTGTTTACAAGCTCCTTGTTTAAGAATGACTTCTGGAAAGTTCGAAAGAACGACTGCCCTCACTATTGATTGTCTTTTTCCGTTTCCACTTGCAACTAGATCTATTTGCATATGATTTCCATGTTATTCAACTCTTTTCAAATTGAAGCATTTTTTTCTATTCCCTTACAAGTTCAACGCTTTCACCTCTTTTTTCTCTCAATACATAACACAACCAGAAATTGACTTTATAAATATTTAACATGAAACGTCAAGGAAAACATGCTGAATTGATTTCCCACAATCGAGCTGCTCCCCAACAAAGGCTGTTTACAAACTTCCCAATCAAATCGGCTCTCTTGAAGAGGCGACAAATTGATCATTTCGAAGGCATCATCCATTCAATTTCAACTCCACTTGACTGCTCTTTAACCTTGAACCAAAGCGTGTAATTTCTTTGTGTTTCTAAAGTCTAAAATGTATTTCTTGCGCCTTTCTAATTTGTTTTCAAACATCTCCAAAGATAATTAAGTTCTGTTTTCCTTTGTCAAGTTCCTGCTTTTTTTTTTTTGAATTTGAAGAGCGAGGAAAAGTTTTTTTCTTTTTAATTTATTTTTTTATAAAACAGAAAATGGCAATCGTGGTTCCATGTTGTGTGTGGTGTTCTAAAAAGGAATAATGAGTGTATCTGAATAGAAAGTACCGTTTAACTATTGTTCATCCAAAATCGAAAGACGATATTTCATTCCTCCATCATTAAAAGTTGCTTCTTAGTTCTTATGCTTTTTTTAAAACTTAGTCATGAGGAATTTTTACTGAATCATTAGAACAGTTATTTAATTAAAAATAAATTAAACAGTAATGTGTTAATCAGTTCAAATATAATATTTTTCGTTGTTGTTGTTTAGGCACTAAAGAAAGGGTTCTATATTGTTATTGCCCACCAAACCGGTCTACTATAGAACCTGTTTTAATCTCTTATTCGTTCTTATTTCTTTGTTTTACGCAATGGTGTCCAGTTTTACATTTTTAATTCAGTTCTTATAGTTTTCCAGTTTGACATTAGGACTTTGTCTTTATGATTAGAATTATTCACTTTGCTATAGTTTTGTTTTTAACCATCAAAACTCTTTTTTTTTTTTTTTTTTTTTTTTTTAGCGTTCATGGTTTTCTTTTTGTCCTATTTTTTATTCCTAGTCATTAAGATTTTTCTTTGTTTCTGCCTTTTTCTTTTCAATTTTAATTTTTACTCATCATTAATGTTTTTTGATTCGCTTTTACATTTTTCCACTTAATTATTGAGAGTATTTTTTTACTCATTAGAATTTTTTCTTCTGGTTTTCTTTTTTTTTTCAGTCATAAGATTATTTCCCTCACTCATTGGGATTTTTTTTTTCATTTCTATCATTTTTTTTAAATTTTAATTCTTTAATAATCATTAATATTTTTATGCTTCATTTTTAATAATTTTTTCTTCTGTTTTTATGTTTCCCCTTAGTTTTTGAGATTGTTGCTTACTTTTGGGTTGTTTTTATTTTTTAGCTCATTTGATTTCCCAATTCGTCATTACAATTTTTATGCAGGGTCATTCCATTTTAAATCAACAAATGGGGTGCGCATCACCATTTTTGATTTTGATGAAAATTTGCATGTGTATTCCTTTTACTTCCCAGAGCTCAAAATAGTGTTCATTTTATTTTTAAAAAATTTACCCTTTGATATCTAGGCCCTTTTTGTTGATGGCAACAGCGAAAATCGGGCGTTTTGATGCTTTGCCTTATGAACTATAACTTTTTTTCTATCAAAGATTTTGAGCTCAACTATAGCTTATTGGAAAGCTAAGAAAAAGATCTTTTTATATATGCTATCAATAAATTTCAGATTTTAAAAAAATACTTATTTTTTCAAGGTCAAAGTTCACGACGAAAATGACATTTTTTACTACTTTTGAACATTAAAAAACCCATGAAGGGTTCAAAGTAACAAGCCGATTTTTTCATCATATATTCATAGTCATGGTTACTTACTGTATAAAAAAAATTGGCTTGTTATTCTACCCCCTTTATGAGATATGCCCCCCCCAAAGTTGTAAATTTTTTAAAAAATCCAATTTTCAACGCTAAAAAAATGCATGTGGGGGGCAAGATAAATTTTTTTTTACATGTGGTAGTTTAAGTACTTTTTACCAGCTTTCTAATAAAACAAAAGTTGCTTTGTTATTCAAAGGCGTTTGGCAGATATAAGGAACTGAACTTTCAAAAAATTGCACAAAAACAACACGATTATTTTCATTTTTTAAAATCTTTTTTTTTATTTAAATGTAATTATATACCTTATTCTTTGCCTTAAATGCTAAAAAAAGACTAAGAAGAGCAATGAAGAAACATAATTAAAGTTTAATAAAATAATTTAATATTTTTAACACCTGGGAATATAGAATACCACTAAACTTGTCTCATTTTTAAACATCTGATTGCTACCTACAACAGGACTGAGCAATTCTCAACTTGTCCAGGTTTGTTCATACCATGTGGTCATCCTTGTTCTGACTTGCTCTCACGTGTGTATCTTAGTTGTCTTTCGAATTCTGAAAGAAGTAGGTTGTGGAGCTAGTGTTTCTGCTGTAAAATCTTGTGAAGCTGATGTGATTTCTCTTCATTTCAAGTTCATTCATATTCACAGAATGTTTTGTTAAAGGTAAAAGAAGAAATTCTTTAGAATCCTGAAATATAAATTTAAATTTGTCTTTCTGCATGTAAACTGTGAATAAGTTATGGATAACCCTAAATGCTCCATAGGAGTTTTTGAGAATGATGATTGTAATATTTTAAGTTACAGTAGGCAGTCTACTGTGAATAGTATTTCTGAGTACAGTGATGATGATAAAACTTTACTGCACCTGAGTACTGGGTGTAAAACTATTGAAACTGTTTGTACCTACCATGCAAAAAAATTTCTTGCCCAGTTTTGCCACCTTTATGGAACTTCTTACTGGTAGGTACAAACAGTTTCAATAGTTTTACACCTAGTTCTCAGGTGCAGTAAAGTTTTATCATCATCACTGTACTCAGAAATACTATTCACAGTAGACTGCCTACTGTAACTTAAAATATTACAATCATCATTCTCAAAAACTCCTATGGAGCATTTAGGGTTATCCATAACTTATTCACAGTTTACATGCAGAAAGACAAATTTAAATTTATATTTAAGGATTCTAAAGAATTTCTTCTTTTACCTTTAACAAAACATTCTGTGAATATGAATGAACTTGAAATGAAGAGAAATCACATCAGCTTCACAAGATTTTACAGCAGAAACACTAGCTCCACAACCTACTTCTTTCAGAATTCGAAAGACAACTAAGATACACATGTGAGAGCAAGTCAGAACAAGGATGACCACATGGTATGAACAAACCTGGACAAGTTGAGAATTGCTCAGTCCTGTTGTAGGTAGCAATCAGATGTTCAAAAATCAGACAAGTTTAGTGGTATTCTATATTCCCAGGTGTTAAAAATATTAAATTATCTTATTAAACTTTAATTATGTTTCTTCATTGCTCTTCTTAGTCTTTTTTTAGCATTTAAGGCAAAGAATAAGGTATATAATTACATTTAAATAAAAAAAAAGATTTAAAAAAATGAAAATAATCGTGTTGTTTTTGTGCAATTTTTTGAAAGTTCAGTTCCTTATATCTGCCAAACGCCTTTGAATAACAAAGCAACTTTTGTTTTATTAGAAAGCTGGTAAAAAGTACTTAAACTACCACATGTAAAAAAAATTTTATCTTGCCCCCCACATGCATTTTTTTAGCGTTGAAAATTAGATTTTTTAAAAAAATTACAACTTTGGGGGGGCATATCTCATAAAGGGGGTAGAATAACAAGCCAATTTTTTTTATACAGTAAGTAACCATGACTATGAATATATGATGAAAAAATCGGCTTGTTGCTTTGAACCCTTCATGGGTTTTTTAATGTTCAAAAGTAGTAAAAAATGTCATTTTCGTCGTGAACTTTGACCTTGAAAAAATAAGTATTTTTTTAAAATCTGAAATTTATTGATAGCATATATAAAAAGATCTTTTTCTTAGCTTTCCAATGAGCTATAGTTGAGCTCAAAATCTTTGATAGAAAAAAAGTTATAGTTCATAAGGCAAAGCATCAAAACGCCCGATTTTCGCTGTTGCCATCAACAAAAAGGGCCTAGATATCAAAGGGTAAATTTTTTAAAAATAAAATGAACACTATTTTGAGCTCTGGGAAGTAAAAGGAATACACATGCAAATTTTCATCAAAATCAAAAATGGTGATGCAACAACTTTTTTGAAAATTTGTTGATTTAAAATGGAATGACCCTGCAGTGATTAGGATTCTTCTCTTATTTCCTAACCCCTTTTCTTAGTTCTAATGATCTATCACTGTCTTCTTTGTCTTTCACTCCCAAAACTTCGTAAAGATCAAGTGAAAACCCCTTAATTTGTGAAAATTTTCTCTTAATCTTAAGCATTTTTTATTTTTAAGTCATTTATATATTTCAAATTTTCAGTGTATAACATTTTCTTATTTCTCAGGAAATTCCAGTTATTGTGGTTTTCTTTCGGAATTTTTGCAATACATAGTAAAAAGTTCCATTTTGCGCCTATGTTGCACTCAGAGTGCCTCCAACAGGCACATTCCAACTATGCATTTTAAAAAGTCGACCTGCATGCTACAATCTTATCAATTCCACCAAACAGCAAAGCTGCTATCAACCTGAAACAAACAAAGCTTCGAAAACATTTTCGAAAGAAATACTTTAGTCATGTTATCGTGCAGAAAGAGATAAGTGTTTGATAAGGATAACGTCTAACATCAGAAGCAGCGAATGTAGGCTAAAAAACGTAATCAATGAGTATTGACATCACTCTTCTACAGAATTCAAGGAATGCTTTCTTGACAGTGTTGGAAAAGTTGACGCCCAATACATATTACTATTAGTCAAAATTTAAAATATAGGTACCAAACAAGAGTCAGAAATATTTGAAGTTTTTTCAGGCTGTTTTGAGCAGCAAATGATGCAGGGGCGGATACAAGGGAGGGGCGATCGCCCCTCCCTTGGGGGACTCACCACTAGTAAATTTTCAACATTGAAGTTCAAAAAAGACATTTTTAGGCTATTTCTGATGCTAGCAAAAGGGAGGTTTAGGGCTCTTGCAAATGAAGCTCAAAACAAATGTCAACATCTATAAACCAAGATGTGTAATGAAGAATACGGAGTAAAATCAATCGCCCCTCCCTTAGAACATTTCTGGATCAGCCCTTAAAAAGATACTTTTTATTAAAATGGAATTGCCCTTCAGTTGCTTTTAACTTGTTTTTTACTCGAGCAACCTACAATTTTTTGTGCAGCTTTGACTTTGATTAGTAAATATTAGGGATGGATCGGATATCCGGTAACTATCCGGTATCCGGCCTATCCGGCTGATATTTTAAGTATCCGGTACTTCCGGATATCCGATCCGGCTGACCGCCCCGGATACGGATATCCGGAAGATTTTTGCAGGATATCCGGCTAAGTATCCGGTATTGATGTGGGGAATATCCGGAATTGATGTGAGGGTTATCCGGTATGATGTGAGGACCTAATTAAATATTTTCTTTTTTATAAAAATCTTAGTTAAAAATTTAATTGTTTGACAAACCTTTTAGATGATGTAATTACTTTTCATCTTTCCTTTTTACCAATTTTTGCTTCTAAAACAAAAATTGTGTTATTCCTCCGACTGTGTACTGGACATGGAATCATTCTGCATATTTGATTTTTCACAATTGCCAGATAAAATATGATTGTCTTCAGCTTTTCAAAAATATTTTAGTTAAAATATTTAGAAAGAAAAGGCTACAAACCTTCAAGGATTAATGTGCGACAAAAGGTTGAAAAAAACTCACGATCATTCGTTAGTTCATAAAAATTAATCGCAGTAGCTTTTAATATAAATTCTCAAATTATTTTATTTATTGAATTCTTTTATTTTTAGTTTTTGTGCTTCTAACAAAAATTGCGATCTATTAACACCCAATGATGTTGTAATTAGATTGATGTTGTTGATTAGATTTTTTTACTTTGCCACTATTATTGCTTTATTATAATTGAAAATAACATACACTAAATAACCTATCTAACATTGACGAAAGTTTTCTTTTAGATAATGAAAACATCTGTCCCCATGAATCGTCGCAACTTAAAACCTTGCTTTTTTTTGAAAGAGTTTAAATGTGTGTAAAGAAATTTTGAATTTTGCTCTTTGGGTTTCGTTCTTTCTTTTTGTAATACCTTCCTTTCAGAAAAGATATTTCTCTGCTATTAGAATCTTTTCACGTCTGTCACGCCGCTCCGTAACTCCTCGAGAACATGTTGAGCATGACCCTCGATAACATTCAATCGAGTTTCGATAACTCAAAGCTTTATAAACTCAAATATACCTTCATTTCAAAGTTTTCCTTTGGTCCCAAATTCTTGAAAAGACGATAGGAACTGCTTGTAACTGGAACTATCAATAACTCTAAGCTTTTAGCCGGTCCCTTGAGACTATGAGCTATTGAGACTTGACTGTATTTAAGATGTTAATTTGCATCTTTAGAAAGTGTATTTTGTCTTTTGGAATTTAAGTAAAACTTTAAGTTAATTATTTAGATATAAGTTTATTAATTTATTTTTTAAAGTGAACATGTTTAGAATAATTTTAAATAATAATGATAATATATCGGTCATTTCAGCGAAAATGGTACAAATCAGTCCCGATACTTCAGCATTTTGGGAATTAATTTTAATGTTTACCACCAATTATTTTTTTTTATTTGTTCTCCATCTAATTGTGTGTAACCAAGTATTACTTATTTAGGCATAAGCCATTTATAAAAGACCCCCCCCCCAAAAAAAAAAAATTCTTTGGCAAAAGAAGGAAAAATGATCTGCCCCAGCTTCAAATTGCTAGGACTTAAAATGCAATTTAAGATTAAGCTGAAATGCAACAACAAAATCATTTGCAATGCACAGCACAAAAAATGCTTCTGACACCCTTTCTGCTGATTTTTATGTATGTAAACAAAAAAATCTTGGAAAAACACCTATTTATCTTTGTTCCTAGATTTTTTTTGTTTCAAACTGTCTACTCTGTTACAAGCCTTTCAGAAATAAAATAAGCAATCGCATTCAATGTGAGATTTTTTTTTATAAGTACAAGTAATGTATCTGCTTTGATTACTTTGATACATTGAATTATATATAATCAGTAACTAAGATAAGCCTAAAATTCTTTGCTGATGATAGTTAATTTGCACTGTGGGATGTCCACTCTGTTACAGTCGCATTAATAGTGCAAAAAATATTTCTTCTTGAAATTGCAGACAGAATTAGTTTTAGGATACTTAGTTCATTTTATACTTGTTCTGTAATTAACTTTTCTTCACGATTAGAAATATATTTTTCAAACCTCATTTCTGTACCTCAGAACCAGACTAACGTAAGTCCATTTTCGTCATTTTTCAGTAGAGGGGGAAAAACGATGTATTCGACAATCGTTTTTCCCCTCTACCGAAAAATGACGAAAATGGACTTACGTTAGTCTGGTTCTGAGGTACAGATTTGTCTCCTCTGTTACACAAAGTGGTTGAACTATTCAAAACCCTTAATGAATGACTCATATATACACTTTATTATGCACAAATAAACAGAGAATAATTTTTAAAACAATGATTAGTTGGCGAAAATTACTTCATTTGATAAACTTAACTCGACAATTTCAGACATAATTTGTACCATTTTGGCTGGAATAACCCATAAATACAACATTTGCATCTCGGAATGTATCTTTATTTTTTCAAAATGAAGTTGAATTTCGAGGTGATCGTTTAAGAATTAGTTTATTAATTTGTTTTTAAAAAAGTGAATATGTTTAGCATGACCCTTAATGTATTTAAAATGATAATTTGCCATTTTAAGAATGTGTATCTTAATTTTTTGGAACTAAAGTAAAATTTCAAGTTGATTATTTAAGTAAAGTTTACTCATTTGTTTTTTAAAAAGTGAACAACTTTAGCATACGTCTTAAAAATATATTTAAACTGCTGATTTGAATCTTCAGAAAACATGTTCCTTTGTTTTTTGGAGTTACATAAAATTTTTAACTGATTATTTGAGTTTAACTTTCAGGGTTGCAAAAAACCCGGTTTTTTTTCAAAAAACCCAACCCGGGCGGGTTTTATTGGGTTTTTTAGGGTTTTATTGGCTTTTATTGGGTTTTTTTAGATTTGTTTCTTTTGGTTGTTGAAAAAGGAAAAGGTGGGGGGGGGGGGATTTCTATGTTTAATAAAGAATTAAGAATGCTGATTTTTATTTTGTCTTAATTAATTTAATATGCAATTAATTTGCATTCAAATAATGTAAATAAATCATCATAAAAGACAAAGTAACAAATAACATTTGAAAATTACTTTAAAGGATTAGTTTACACTTTTTTATTATGCCACCACCACCCAAGTTATATCATAGATGAATGTAAAAAAAAAATAATGAAATGTAACGATATTTAGTAATAATTTGTTCTCAATTTTTGTAGTTATTAGGATGAAGATGTAACATTTTAAAATGTATTTTGTAACATTATCTTCTTTCCCCGTAATATTACTCGAGGCCATTGCCAACTGTAAACAAAACAATCGTTGGCCATCGGCAAAAAAGAAATTGCCTTAGTGTTTTATATATACATTTCATAGGTAGACATATAAATTTCAATAGGTAAGGTAACTTTTTTAAATACAATGGATAAAATCTAATATAAAAAATGCTAAATATGAAATAAAACTCACTAATTTTTAAAAACCCAATAAAACCCGCTTTTGTGTGGGTTTTATTGGGTTTTTTAGAGTGGGTTTTACCCAAAAAAATCTGGGTGGGTTTTTTTGGGCAGGTGGGTTTTTTGCAACCCTGATAACTTTATTATTATTATTATTGTTTAACACACTGGTCCTGTAGCAAATGCACCGAGCTTTGGGTGTATTTGCTACAGTTCTGCCTCAGCCCTGGCTTACTGGGCGGTAACTCATTGCACAACACTGGTCCTGTTTTAATATTTTCTTCTTTAACTTGTATGTTAGAAAAATTACATGCATATTATTCTTTAAAAAAAAGAATTTCAAAGCAAAATTTTGCTTTATATTATTGCAAAATTAGAAATAAGAAAATGTGTTACTTTGTAATGAAGTTTAAATTCATAAAATTCTAATAAAATATGTATCAATTTGAAAAAAAATAAATAATAACGTTTATCTGAGCTTAGTTTTTTTTCCTTTTTTCTTTCTTTGTTTCTTTTTTTTTTTTAATATATTGGTGAAATATTTAATAACTGTATCATTTACGTAGAAACCTATTGAAATGATATTGAAACAGAAAAGCTTTAAAATTTAAACCAAGAATAATTAAAAGTTTAAACTTTGAGTATATACAGAAATATTTAATTCAATCTTTTAAAGTTTCGTCTATTTTGATAAAAATACATAATTTAGAAAGAAATCACAATATGCTAGTGTTTCATTTCATATGTAGCGCTACTCCTGTACAAATAAAATAGAGGCTTGAAAAAATTAATTTAAATGTATTTAACATGTTCTTAAAGAAATTATGCGAGAAACAACTTTGATTTATTGTTTTGAAGCTGCATTACATAAAAATAAGCGAACATGCAATGTAATTGTAATGCCGGATATCCGCAGGATATCCGGTATCCGGCGTATGATGAGCCACCAGATATCCGATATCCGGCAAAATCACTATCCGGTCCATCCCTAGTAAATATAAAACACTATTAACGCATCCAGGAATTTTGAAAGATTCATTTATCCCTTTTTAATTTTAGTCTTTCAGTTTTTTTTTCTTTTAATCTTTTGAAAAGAAGAATAGTTATGATGGGCACATTTTCCCCTGCATTTTATAGCACAAAACTTTTTTAACTGCGTTCTTCGTCCGAAAGTCATTTTTCTGTACCTTTCTTGATTGAGTTATTTCTCTATTGAACGAAAGCAATTCTGGATATAAACATTTTTGGAAGCTTAATCCAAATTTCTTCGTTTGTTCATGTTGTTGTTTCTCGCTTTCCAATGTTGTCATTAAAATCCCGCGCGAGTAATAGAATAAATAAAATGAATGAATATAACTACGTAAAAAAAGAAATAAAATATTCTAATGTTTTAATATGGTTATTGCCATATTGAATCTGGCTTTACATGGGGCTGACTTTATAAGCTCTAACGGGGTATTACAATATAGTTAACGGGAGATTGTCAGCAAATGCAATATTATATAGGATAAAATGCACAGACTAATTTGTGAAATTTGTTTTTAAGCCCTATAAGTGGCTGCATAATTATTGTATAAGTTCTTCGAAGAAGTGGACGTGCCCTGCTTTATTTTTAACGTTTTGCTAGTTAATGATGAATGTTTGTTATACGCAGTTACCTTGTAGTTTTAAACTACAACGATAAAACAACGATATCACATCATCCAAGTCGTATCACTATTGTTGTGTTATACACGTTTGTGATTTCTGTGCAATATTCTCTCAGCTATTTTGCAGAGTTTCAAGAATCTGACAATCTGAGATGTTTTGCTACAAACATCGGGGAGGGGAACATGGTGCAGATTTCAGCAGTTGTACAACAAGGACGGTTTTCTGCCAATGTTTATGACTTTTAAGACTTTAACATAACGGTGTATAACAAACATTCAACAGTAACTAACGTAATGTCGGAAATGGGGGAAGAGGTCCGCCTAATTCCAGACTATGTTGTATAACTAATGCCATCCTTCCATTGTTGAAAACATAACCCAAACGATAGAACAGGAATATATTCTGAGTTAGGGAAACAATATTTTTTAAATTTTGAAAGGTACTGTTAAAAACTTTCAACTCAATAAAGCAAAAGCATAGTTTCTTTTCATGAATCTTCACTAAGATGGTAGGATGCAGAAGATTTACGAGCACCAAGCGCATAGCAACAACAATCAAAAATATTCTAAAATGGACAATGGTCGACCTGACCTATTCCTGTTATTGATATGAACTTTCGGGAAGAAATAGGGGTGGTCATCTGCCAACGAGTTTCCACATCCGCTAGCAGTGATGCCAGTGAAGAAAAATGCAACACAAAAGGCAAAACCACGCTTTCAGCAGGGGCGGATGGGGGGGGGGGAGGACTGCCCGAAACTGAGATGCCATCTCCCTTTCAACTCCTCTTGAGAAGGGTTGATACTCAGTTTCCCATTTTACCATCTCCGTCTCCCAATCTGTCGCATTTTTTTTTTCTTTTGTGATGACGGTGGGCGCAGGTGAACACTCATTTCAAGGCCAGTCAAAGGTCGCCAGGTGACAGAGCCCCAAACGAGTTCTGCGGACAGTAGTTTGGCATTCTGGAGGGGGAGCATCACCAGGAATGACTGCCCTCTGGGGCTTGATAAATGGGCAGCAGATAATGGGCGCTCTGGAGGATCACGTGACCTCTCCCCCCTCCTATGTGATCCCCATCTTTTGTCCGGTTTGAAGGTTCTAGAACTTTCTGAAAAATAACCACAAGATGTTTATTGAGGGAACGGATATTCTACAAATTCTTTGGCTGCAATTTCAATTTCAGCAATACTTGTCTGGTCAAACCAACATTTATAACATAATGTGCATAATATAAGATATTGCAGTCGAGCTCGCTTATAACGAGTTCAAATTTAACGAAGATTCGGATTTACCGAGGGGGATAAAATTGGTTTCTATAATGTTATTTTTTTGAAAACACTCGCTTATAACGAGTAAACTCCGCTGAAAGAGAGCAATTATTTTAATGATTCACAAAATTTCAATAGACTTCGACTACAGTGATGACTCAAATTTTTTTAAAACAAATGATGGCGGCATTTTTTTTTTTTTTTTTTGCAGAAAAGAGAAGCATTAAAAATTACGTATTTGCGTAAACGTTACGTCAATGATATCATTACTATACTGAGACACCTATTTCTGAGGATAATGCAGTTTACATTCAAGCAAATAAAAAATTAATAAAATAATAATGAAAGCGATGATGATAACAATGAAGAATTTGTGGCTGAATTAACCTAAACATATTCGAAGTTCTTTTATGTGCAAAAAACTTCAACCGATGCTCGAAGACAAGGGCGAAAATAAATACGTATGGCCAAAAAAATACATTTTCTTCGAAAGACAATTAGGCAAGAAAGAGACAAAAATAGTTTAAAAATCAACTAACCAGTTTATTCAGCATTGAAAATTTTAAAAATAAATAAAAAAGTGAAAAAAAGAAAGG
>JAXGGA010008058.1:0-59035 GCA_038373865.1 Uloborus plumipes
AACTAGTTGCTTGAAGACTTGCAAAGCGAACAACTATGAATACTATATTTATGAAGTGTTGTGGGGTGTCTTAAGGATTTCTCTGCCCTCCCACAATAGAGATTGCGATTGCACCTTTTTATAATGGGGAATCATAGTTTTCTCCCTTCCCCAGGGGGTCGAAAGCCCTAACAAGGCAGAGATTTTTAAGCTAATATTCAGCTCTGACCGCTAAGGAGGAAAGTAGCGTTTTGTATTTGAAGGGATTAAGAGATGAAAGGGTTAAGTGACAAAACAGAAATTGCGAGTAATTAAAGTTCAAAGTTTTATTGTTGTAGTTATTGCAGCTTTTTTGTTTTCTGGTTTTGTCATTAATATGCGAATGATATTGGTCTATTGATATCTACTGTTTGATTTACCAAGTTTTATTTGCTCACCTGTATCCATTGCTTACCATTGTAGAGAGTGTTCATTTTTTAAAATGTAACTTAGCCCCTTCATCCTCCAAGCCCTTCATTTATGACTTGTACTGCCCATTTCATAAGCTTTACTCGCAGTTATTTATTTTATCTATGAGTTTCAAAGACATAAATTTATTATATATTCGTAATAATATTGCTGTTTTTTCTCTGAAAAGTCAACGTTATCCTTCGATTTCATCAAATTTACTAAAAGAACTTATTAATTTACATTTTAATGATTTATTTTTTTTAAGCAATTTCGAGGATTTACGCTGCAGCTAGACTTGAAAAATTCTGAAAAATATTCAATCATTTTTTTCGAGACTTTAAATGAAACTAGACTTAAAGAAAATAAAATTTCCTACAAAATGAGATCAAAATAAAGCTTCTAAGATGAATAGTTTTGGTTTTACAGAGGAAAAACTACGATTTTTGGCAAAAAATCGCTGTTTTTCGTAACTTTACCCACTTTGAGGCACGTGTTAATATTATCCGATTAAGCTAAAAATTTCAAATCTCATTTTCTAGTCTATTGGCACATTTTAGGGGTGTGCCTCAAAAGATTAGTTGAAAAAAAAATTCCCCATATTACTTGCAATTTCGAGGATTTGCGTTGCAGCTTGACTTGTGAAAATTCTGAGAAATATTTAATCATTTTTTTCGAAACTTTAAATAAGATTAGACTTAAAGAAAATAAAATTTCCTACAAAATAAGACCAAGATAAAGCCTCTAGGATCAGTAGTTTTGGTTTTACAGAGTAAAAACTACAATTTTTGGCTAAAAATCGCTGTTTTTCTTAACTTTACCCTCTTTGCGGCACGTGTTAATATTATCTGATGAAGCTGAAACTTTGCAAATCTCATTTTCTAGCCCATTGGCATATTTTAGGGTTGTGCCGCAAAAAATTAGTTGAAAAAAATTTTCCCCATGTTACTTTTGACCACCCTACTGTCGCATATTTGAATATAAAGAGTCATTATGTGTCATAATACATATAAAGCATCAACTTTTATGTTTATAAAAAAGGATTTGTACGTACTGTGCGGACGGGTGTAACTGTACAGTCACACAAAACGTACAAATCACTATTTTTTAAGTGCAAACAATTATTTTTAGAAAGGTGATGCTTTAGATTATTATACGTACACTGTTAAAACTGCAGGTTGCACAAGGCACTTTTAAGGGTCAAACATTGTAGCATCAGCGGCACCCCCTGAGGTGTGACTTATGGCAAGGTGGTGCACTTGAAGGTGCCATTTGGCTCCATCTGGCACTCTATGGGTGTCTAATGGCACCCCATGGGTGTCTCAGGGCACCCAAAGGAGTCAAATGGTACATTCAAGAGTACCATAGGGAGTCAAGTGGCACCCTTCAGGGGGTGTACCTGGTGCTACAATGTTTCACCCTTAAAGGTGCCTCGTGCAACCTGTAGTTTTAACAGTGTACATACAGTCCTGAAGAAAAATATTGGGGAAGAAGAGAAGCAGCATAAATATTGAAGTAAAACTGCAGGTGGTTGTGGAATGGAAATATCTGAGAGCAAGCTCATCAATATTCTACGTTTCAATGAAGTTCAATAACTGGATTATGTCCCATTTTACTCTTCTTTAATCAAGACTATGCATATTAAGCATTTTAAGGCTGGAATAGTAATTTAAGTATATGAAAGCCCATTTATGAACCTAGCAGCTCTCTTTTGAAACTTTTCCAGTTAGTTCATCTGATTATTAAGACAATGAGACCAAAATTGAGCAGTATTCTACTAAACTTCAGTATAAAGGTATAAAATTTTCTTAGAATTATGCGAACTAAACCTATATTTAATAAAACTCTACATTCTGTTGACTTTGTTACTTGCCAAATCAAACTGCTGATTAAACTTAATCCTAACTAATTCAGATTCCCAGATCCACTACTATTTCTTATTCGATAATGTTGAATCCCAGTGAATGATAATTTGCATGCTTATTTCAGTGAATGAAATGAAGCTCTTGGTATTTTGCTACTATAAACCACATTATGCAGCTACTGTAAACCACTTAGCTGCCAATTAAGAAAACTGATCCAAATTGTCTTGCAGCGTTTTCATTTGTTCTTTCTGTTGGCAATCACCAGACTTTTGACATAATCTTTAAAAAAATATTAATGTTTACGTAGAGCTTTTGACTAATATCAATAATACAAGTAATGTTCAGTAATGGGGCAAAAGCTGAACCTTGTGGAACATGAGTTCACTGTGGATAGTTATTTCTAACAACTATTTTTCTTGCCTCTCAATAAAACAATTTTTAATTTTAAAGCTTTAACTCTTATTCCAATAAAAGCCAACTTGCTTAGCAAACGTATATACGGTACTTTTTAAAAGTCAGTGTAAACAACATCCACACACTTTTTGTGATCATGAACTGGTAATCCGTATGGGGAAAACATATTAAATGCCGACTTACAAAATGAGTTTCTGAAAGAAATTCTCTCTTTATTATACAGTACAAACCATTAAATACCATAAATCGCGTTCAACTTGTAATTATATACCCTGAATCTTACTCGAATTACAGAACTCCGATGTAAATGAATAATTCTAACGTATTAAGTCACGCTAAGTTGCACTTGACAGAATGTTACAGTGGATAACTATTCGATCGATGCTTAAAGACCACGTAGGGATTGCTAAGTTCTTTCTTTGCAGAAGAAAAACTTTCCGCAGTTACCAGTTCAACTAAATTTACGGAAGTTTTAGTCAATTTCTTTGAAGAAATTTGTTAACGTTATAAACCTGAAAATCTAGTAGAAAAAATCGCAACGTGATATTTCCTTTTTTCTTCAGAAAAATTAAGAGCAAGAATCTGAGAAACTGTCACGCCTCGCATTATGAGGTGATTCATGACATCTCCGATTTTTTCCAAAAAAAATACCAAATGTTTATTATCGTATTGAAAGACCAAATCCAGAATGTTTTGTTCTAAAGTTGAGTTGTTTAGTTTTTATGGATCCCTAAAGGTGAAGATGCGGCATTAAAAATTAAGCGCATTTTCAAGACATGGAAGTTGCTGTGAGCCAAAACTTAACAGGAACTGTTGAACTCCAATTTTCTTTTTGTATATGGAATATAGCAGGTAAGCAGGTTGAAACTTTACAAAATGAATATTAAATTTGTGGTAAGTTGTTGCCGTAAGGTCAGTGAAGGCCCTCAAAACAAGGCATTTTTGACGTTTTTTAGCATTTTTGAAGTCCAAAAACAATTAGTACATTTCAGTTGCCACGGCAAAAGTAGTGTCGTTTGAAAGGCCAGTATAAGCACTTTCAAATAATGTATAAACAATCCAGGAAAGTTCAACGTGCTTTTAGTTGCGTGAGGCAGAAATATTAAAAATATCATATTTCACCGATATTCAAACGGTCGTAACTTCCTCTGCCAACAACATATTGAAATATTTTTTTTTTTTTGCCAATGTCATACTCTATTCTTTGTCTTAACAGAAAAGTTGAGTTCTTTGAGGCGAAATGCTTAAATTTTTTTTTAATGCACAGGAAAAACTACATTTTTTGTAAAAAAAAATTAAACATTTCTACGCACCGCTACGCTAGCGGAGCTGTATTTTGTTTACAATCACGGGGCCCCGATAGAACGCGGGCACTATGTGACGAGGGGCTTAGATTCTGTTTATAGTTTATATTATTTTACTTTTTACTCCACATAAATCACAGATGAATCCCAGTTTCAAGTGTTAATTCTGTTAGATTCCACATTCATAAACAAGTTTCTAACCAAGCCGCATGGCCTTGTAAAATGCTAGTTTTGGTGAAAATTACGGAAGTTCAGAATAAATATGGGATATTGAAATGTTGTTTAATATACTTTTTTTTAAACCTAATTTTATCCTCCGACTTTGCGGTGTACATTTTTCAACTTGAATTATTTTTAACATTTATTCTTAACATTTAAAAAAAAAATAGAAAAAAAATCTTATTTTTGAAGAAATTCACAAATTTCAGGCCTCGTGCGGAACACCTAAACAATTTCTGATTAGACTGAAATTTTTTTTGGAATATGTGGGTAGGTAGGGGCAACTTTTTATCAACTTAGTAAATTGAATTTCGAAAAATTTTTTTTTTCGATACACCCTAGTGTACATCCATGCCCGAGTCGGGATTCGAGCCCGAGGCTCCCTCATTCCGGTCAAACTACTCTAACGACTAACAAGGTGGCCGGTATGTATGGCGTTCTATCCTTTTCTTCAATTAGTTGTCCGATACCTCCTCTGAGATAACCCACTACGCACTTGGCTAGGAATAGGTCCAAAGTTCTACGGGCAATGATGTGATTGTTTTCCTTTTTCGAAGGTATTTTCTTAAAGCGATTTTGCCTAAATTGAGCTTGCTTTTTGACGAATGTGAACAGGTTCTATAAGTACAGTAGAGTCTCAAAAACTCTACATTCGACAACCCGACCGAATTCAGAAAACTGAGCCACATTCTCACAAGACAAAAAAAAAAATAAATAAATAAATAAATAAATAAACCGAGCGCGAAAGAAGTTACTCGTACTCGTTTAAAGACTCAATTCTATTTTTTACTCATTGAGAAATTCAACCATCAAGTTAACTTCAATTATACGCATACAATATTAGCATAAATTATAAGTATTTTTATGTAAACAGCAAGCTAATTTGGATAACTGTACTCCATAAAAATATAAATGCTTTTTTGCCCCGCTTATGGTCTGTCACAAAATGTAGTTTACTTTGGCGAAACTTGAGAAAAGGTATTTGAACACTGGTGTATGTCCCAAAATATACTTCATTTACTAAAAAACATTTCTTTAAAATTAAAGCACTGTTTAAGAGCAAGAATCGGAGAGAGTGTCACGCCTGTGGCCTGTGATTCATGACGTCTCAGATTTTTTCCAAAAAAAAATACCAAATGTTTATTATCTTATTGAAAGACCAAATCCAGAATGTTTTATTCTAAAGTTGAGTTGTTTAGTTTTTATGGGTCCCTAAAGGTTAGTGTGCGGCATCAAAAGTTAAGCGGATTTTTACGACATGGAAATTGCTGTGAGCCAAAACTCTTATCAGGAACTGTTAAACTCCAATTTTCTTTTTATATATGGAGTATAGAAGGTTGAAATTTTACAAATTAATGTTAAAATTGTGGTAAGTTATTGAAGCAAAGTCAATAAACTATATTTTTTAAAAGAACAGAATAAATAATTTATAGTTTAAAAATGAATATTCTGCTTTGGAATAAGTTTTATTCACTTGAATGGGAGAGTACTCGAATTAAAGGCGAGAAAGTTTTATTGAGAGTTTTAATCATTAATTGAGGGAAGAAATTACCGTGCGTTTATGGTTACAATTTGATCCTGCCTTAAAATTAGGAGTGAGGAAAATAAAGCTTGATATCAATCCATGAATAAAAAAAAGCAACTCATAATAAGAAAATTAATTTGGAAAGAAAAAGAAAGTTTATAGTTTTATAACTTAACATCTTTTATATTTAGTTCGCGGATATATAACGTAGCAAATTTGAACTCTTCTTTAACAAGATATTTAAGATATTTAAATTACTATGAAAAAGTTTCCTCCCCATACAAACATGAATTGAGAAGGGCTTGGGAGAGGAAAGGGTTATGTGACAAAACAGAAAATGCGAGTAATTAAAGTTTAAAGTTTTATTGTTGCAGTTGTTGCAGCTTTTTTGCTTTTTGGTTTTTTCGTTAGTGTGGGTATGTAATTGGTCTAATGACATCTACTTTTTGATGTACCAAATTTTATTTGCTTACATGTATCCATTGCTTACCATTGTCCAGAGTGTTAATTTTTAAAATGTATCATAGCTGCTTCATCCTCCAAGCCCTTCAATTGTCAAAATTAGAAAACTCTACAACTTTATGTCTCTGGACAAAATATGGTTCAACGCTAAAGTTATATATAGAAGCGAAAATAGATAGAAGAAGGTTAATGTAAAGTTTTTCTTTCTTCGTGACGAAAAATAACTTCCATCCGCATCTGGCTTTATGTCTTGTTTTATAATGCTCACATTTCGGGGAATTCGAACGGATTTATTTCTGTATAAGTAAAAATAGGATCTAGTTTCCTATTTACTAGATCACTATAACAAGTATGTACCAGGTGTTTCCTTTTCCTGTGAAGATTATTGGAAGCCTTGTCAAACTATCAACAACATTATCGATTAATCAATATTTTCTTTCGGTTTGCATCGATAGTTTTTGTTACTATATTTATACAGCCAAATTTGGAATCATAGTATGAAATTTGTAGTTTTGAACTTTTAAAATACATTTTCTGGGTTCTAGATTTTATAATCGTTTACTTTTTAAAGATTAATTGTTTAGTTTTCTAACCTGGGAAATAGGGCCGGTCCAACCGAATAGTTCTGCACAAGCGGACTCTAATTTGGCCCTGCGTTTCTTCTTTTTAAATCCGAAATAGACATAGCTATCGGGATGTACATGAGATACATTAATAAAATACATTTTTTATATTTTAAACAATGCACGGGCTTAGTTTTGTTGCAACATTTTAGTTTTGATTAGCAGTATTATACTTAAATCAAAATTATACATAATAAAATCTCAGCGTTAGAAAATTCTTTATTGAATAGTTTAGGTTTCAAAAACTTATAACTATTCAATATGTATTATTTAAACAGTGTCTATGATATTCATGTCTAGAAAATGCCGTCATAGCTTGATAACTGACTCTTCGTTTTTTTTTTTTTTTTCAACACATTAATAATGTTGAATTATTTCTAGTTCTCTCAGTTTTACTCTGCTGAATATGACGCTAATTTTTTTAATTAAATTTCCCGACTCTTGACTGCCAAGCATCACCTTATTTAGCCGAACCCAGAAGTTTCCGAACTACAATTTTTGAGACGGTTAAAATTCTCAATTTACCGAATGAAACTAAAAATTTTACTAAATGATGAAGTACACACAAACCTACATCTAATGAAAATGAACGTAAGGCATCAATCGAAAAAAAGAAAAGAAAAATAAATAAACCACCAATCGCAACAATGTCTTTAAACGAATTAATAAAAATCGTCTAAATAAAATCGTCTCATAATTTAATGAAAATTTTTGGGTAGCACAGTGATCTCATGTGACTTCTCATTCTCATCGGGGAGCCACTGGCCCTGTTGAATAATCGGTACTACGTGCCGGAATACAGACACAATAATAGTAACTAAATATTTGGTAAAAATAAATAACAGCTAATTGGGTGTAATCTGTAATTTTTTGCATTTTCTAATTAGAATTTCGATGTGCTTCGGTTTTCTGAGAAACGCACTATTATTAGGGTCATTCCATTTTAAATCAACAAATGGGGTGCGCATCACCATTTTTGATTTTGATGAAAGTTTGCATGTGTATTCCTTTTACTTCCCAGAGCTCAAAACAGTGTTCGTTTTATTTTTAAAAAAATTACCCTTCGATATATAGGCCATTTTTGTTGTTGGCAACAGCGAAAATCGGGCGTTTTGATGCTTTGTCTTATGAACTATAACTTTTTTTCTATCAAAGATTTTGAGCTTAAATATAGTTCATTGGAAAGCTAGGAAAGATCTTTTTATATATGCTATCAATAAATTTCAGATTAAAAAAAATATTTATTTTTTCAAGGTCAAAGTTCACGACGAAAATGACATTTTTTACTACTTTCGCACATTAAAAAACCCATGAAGGGTTCAATGTAACAAGCCGGTTTTTTCATCATATATTCATAGTCATGGTTACTTACAGTATAAAAAAAATTGGCTTGTTACTCCACCCCCTTTATGAGATATGCCCCCCAAAAGTTGTAAATTTTTTAAAAAATCCAATTTTCAACGCTAAAAAAATGCATGTGGGGGGCAAGATAAAAAATTTTTTATATGTGGTATTGTAAGTACTTTTTACCAGCTTTCTAATAAAACAAAAGTTGCTTTGTTATTCAAAGGCGTTTGGCAGATATAAGGGACTGAACTTTCAAAAAGTTGCACAAAAACAACTGGATTATTTTCATTTTTTAAATCTCTTTTTTTTATTTAAATGTAATTATATACCTTATTCTTTGCCTTAAATGCTAAAAAAAGATTAAGAAGAGCAATGAAGAAACATATTTAAAGTTTAATAAGATAATTTAATATTTTTAACACCTGGGAATATAGAATACCACTAAACTTGTCTGATTTTTAAACATCTGATTGCTACCTACAACAGGACTGAGCATTTCTCAGCTTGTCCAGGTTTGTTCATACCATGTGGTTATCCTTGTTCTGGCTTGCTCTCACATGTTTATCTTAGTTGTCTTTCAAATTCTGAAAGAAGTAGGTTGTTGAGCTAGTGTTTTTGCTGTAAAATCTTGTGAAGCTGATGTGATTTCTTTTCATTTCAAGTTCATTCATATTCACAGAATGTTTTGTTAAAGGTAAAAAGAAATTCTTTAGAATCCTTAAATATAAATTTAAATTTGTCTTTCTACATGTAAACAGTGAATAAGTTATGGATAACCTTAAATGCTCCATAGGAGTTTTTGAGAATGATGATTGTGATATTTTAAGTTACAGTAGGCAGTCTACTGTAAATAGTATTTCTGAGTACAGTGATGATGATAGAACTTTACTGCACCTGAGAACTAGGTGCAGGCACGTGCCAACAGGGGGGGGGGCAGGGGGTTTCTTTGCCCCCCCAGTCTTGAAGGAGGAAGGGGCAAATTTCATTTCTCGCCCCCCCCCCCTAGTTATTAAACATTTGAAAAACTATTGGTGCGGATTTAATCGATAGCACCGCTATCCCCCCCCCCCAAAAAAAAAATAAAAACAACAGGCGGGAACGAAATTCCGGAAATAATGGCTCACTGCGTTCAACGACAGTTAATAGATGATTTAAAACAAAGTACTTTTTTGGGTATAATCGCAGATGGCATGACAGATATTGCAGGAAACGAGCAATTCAGTTTGTATGTCAGGTGGATGAATCCCGTCACATCTGAGGTGAGGGAGGAATTTTTGGGCATGTACTCCCCAAATGACACAAAAGCCAGTACATTGTTTTATGCAATTGAGGATGTGATGATAAGACTTGGTCTTGGTTTTGAGAAAGTAAGAGGGCACTGCTTTGATGGAGCTAAAAACATGAGTGGCCATATAAATGGTGTTCAGAAACTGATTCAGGAAGTCCAACCCAAATCATTATTTGTTCACTGTAGCAACCATTCCTTGGATTTATGTCTACAAGAAGCTGCCCGGTCTTGCACTTTAATTTGTGAAGTCATGGCATTGGTGAAAGATGTTTCGAACATCATACTATCTTCAGCTAAAAGAAAGCAAACATATTTGAACATTGTTCTCCCTCCATGTGACCAAGACAGTGAAGAAAAACAAGTGTCCAACCTCATACCCCTTTGCCCAACAAGATGGTGCATTCGCGTCACTGCGTTAAACCGTTTTGTTGCTAACTACGAGAGGGTGCTGCAGACAGTATCAGCAATTTTAGACGAAAGAAGAGCAGCTCTGCTCTAAGGGAATATAAAAGACAGCTGAAAAAAGCAAAGACTCTGTTCGCGTTAAAAGTAGCCAGTAGAATTTTTGCTCCTTATGAGCAGTTTGCTAAATTTCTGCAAAAACCTGGCTATACTGTTACTAAGGTAATTACATGTGCCCAACTTCTGTCAGACACACTTTTGAATATGCGAACAGAAGAAAATTTTGATTGTCTCTGGACAGAAACTAAGGAAACAGCGGAACTGTTAGGTTTGGAGCTACCACACAGAATTCGCGAGAAAGAAAGCCTCCATGTCGCTTAGAGCACTCCAACGTGTCTGACAATTCAATTGCTGCGAATTTAACAGAAACTGTTAAACTCCAACAATGCTTTTTCGAAGTAATGGACATAGTAATTGAAGAAATTAAAAAGCGGTTCCACCAAACCGGAATGATGAATATTGTTCAGCTAGAAGAAGTGCTGACAAGTGCAGCAAGAGGAAGTCCCTTACAAGAAAAATTGGGTGTCCATGCAAGTGACTTCGATATCGAAAAGTTAGAGGCCCAATTAATTTTGCTACCCGCTGTAACAAAGGGAGAATTATCTTCCTTTGATATTTGCGAAAAAATGGTAGCAGAATCAAGTACCGTTAGACAGCTACTGAGTGAAGTTTTTAAATTAGTTGAACTTATTCGCACCGTTCTAGCTTCAGTAGCATCGGCCGAAAGGTCATTTAGTTCACTTCGGCGAGTAAAAACGTATGTATGATCCAATATGTCGCAAAAACGTTTGACCCACCTCCTTCTGTTGAACATACACGAATCTCGTATTACCAAATTGGATCTAGATTCCATTTGCAAGGAATTTATCTGCAGAACCGCCGAAAGAAAAAGAGTACTTGGCGTATAAATACCGTATTTTTTGCCGTTTAAGACGCACTTTTCTCCCCAAAATGGGGGGGGGGGGGTGCCTGCGTCTAAAACGGCAAATACAAAAGCCCCCTATTTTCTAGATTTGCCTCTTTTAAAATTGGGTGCGTCTTATGCCGGTGCGTCTTATACGGCGAAAAATACGGTATATCTGGATTTTATTTTTCCCTAAAAAATTAAGAAATATGGAATAAAAAAAGTTTGTGCTCCATTGGCTGATATTTTTTTCGTTTGCCCCCCCACTCTCCAAAAGGTTGGCACGTCCCTGACTAGGTGTAAAACTATTGAAATTGTTTGTACCTACCAGCAAGAAGTTCCATAAAGGTAGCAAAATTTGGCAAGAAATTTTTTGCATGGTAGGTACTAACAGTTTCAATAGTTTTACACCCAGTACTCAGGTGCTGCAAAGTTTTATCATTATCACTCTACTGTCTACTCAGAAATACTATTTACAGTAGATCCCTACTGTAACTTAAAATATTACAATCATCATTCTCAAAAACTCCTATGGAGCATTTAGGGTTATCCATAACTTATTCACAGTTTAAATGTAGAAAGACAAATTTAAATTTATATTTAAGGATTCTAAAGAATTTCTTCTTTTACCTTTAACAAAACATTCTGTGAATATGAATGAACTTGAATTGAAAAGAAATCACATCAGCTTCACAAGATTTTACATCAGAAACACTAGCTCAACAAGCTACTTCTTTCAGAATTTGAAAGACAACTAAGATACACATGGGAGAGCAAGCCAGAACAAGGATGATCACATGGTATGAACAAACCTGGACAAGTTGAGAAATGCTCAGTCCTGTTGTAGGTAGCAATCAGATGTTTAAAAATCAGACAAGTTTAGTGGTATTCTATATTCCCAGGTGTTGAAAATATTAAATTATCTTATTAAACTTTAAATATGTTTCTTCATTGCACTTCTTAGTCTTTTTTTAGCATTTAAAGCAAAGAATAAGGTATATAATTACATTTAAATAAAAAAAAGATTTAAAAAAATGAAAATAATCGTGTTGTTTTTGTGCAATTTTTTGAAAGTTCAGTCCCTTATATCTGCCAAACGCCTTTGAATAACAAAGCAACTTTTGTTTCATTTAGAAAGCTGGTAAAAAGTACTTAAAATACCACATATACAATTTTTTTTATCTTGCCCCCACATGCATTTTTTTAGCGTTGAAAACTTGATTTTTTAAAATAATGTACAGCTTTGGGGGGGGGGGGGCATATCTCATAAAGGGGGTGAAGTAACACGCCAATTTTTTTTATACAATAAGTAATCATAACTATGAATATATGATGAAAAAATCGGCTTGTTACTTTGAACCCTTCATGGGTTTTTTAATCTTCGAAAGTAGTAAAAAATGTTATTTTCGTCGTGAACTTTGACCTTGAAAAAATAAATATTTTTTTTAAATCTGAAATTTATTGATAGCATATATAAAAAGATCTTTTTCTTAGCTTTCCAATGAGCTATATTTGAGCTCAAAATCTTTGATAGAAAAAAAGTTATCATCATATATAAACAAAGCATCAAAACGCCCGATTTTCGCTGTTGCCAACAACAAAAATGGCCTATATATCAAAGGGTAATTTTTTTAAAAATAAAATGAACACTGTTTTGAGCTCTGGGTAGTAAAAGGAATACACATGCAAATTTTCATCAAAATCAAAAATGGTGATGCAACAACTTTTTTGAAAATTTGTTGATTTAAAATGAAATGACCCATTACAAATAATAGAAGAAAATTATCTCAGCAATAATTAAAGAAAAAAACCTCACAAATGGTATTGATCTTTATAAGCTAGAATGGTTAAAGCTGTAAAATTACTAATGCTAAAATATTTAATGGAAAAGTAATTTTTATCCCTAGGGGCTAGCCTCCATCCCCCTAAAACCCACTAGTGCGAAAAAGTCAACATTTAAAAAAGTCGAGATGGGCCCTTTTCGAATTGCTATTCCCTCGTTGGATTCATGTTTATTTTGAAGCAATTCTCTGATTTAGATTTTACTATTAAATAATTGCAGAATATTTTTCGCTTTGAGTCTCGTAACTTAAAACAAATTCTTCTGCAGGGTATCTGAAGTTTTGTGCTGCCATCTATATTCAAGAAGATACGCAAACTTATTTTAATATCTTGTTAAGAATTCTAATTTGAGCTGCTGCCATCTGTTGAAAAATAATACTTACTACAACAAGCTTCGTAAATTAAATTTTTGAAGTCTTAATAAAATTGCATTATTGGTGCTTTGATTATTTACAATAATTCCATATTCTTCGCTCTCTAACAAATCAGCTTGAAACACATTGGAAATTCGTTAGTGTAAGGTTGTGCCTAACACACTCGTATTGCTATTTTTATTAAAATATAGTTTTAGAAAGTTAATTCAGTTCTTTTAAAAATGCTAGCTGATGCTTAAGAATATTATGCACATTTAAGAAAATCGTATATGAAAAAAGGAGTCTTACTTGCAGACGCCCTTAAGAAAAAGAAAAAAGAAAGAATTTAAAAAGAATAAAAGTAAAACCAAGAAAACTGAAACTGACTTACAATAAAATTCGAAGAGGGGGGGGGGGAGGGGGATTTGAAGGGACTTACCTCAAAAAAAAAGTTTTAGTGCAATCTTTATTACTTGTATATTATTTTTATTAAAAAAAGGAGAGACAAAAAATACTTCGGAAACCTTGCATTTCCTTCAACTACAGCATTGACCTACTCTAGCCCGATCGTTTAGAATTAAAAAAATATATTCACACACAGACTTCGGAAATTGTTTCTGAATTTTGATGGTTATTTTTAACTTTAAGAAAAATTTTCAGAGGTAAGAAATTTAGTTATACATCTAAGATAGATAGAAAGATAGTTATACATCTCACAAAATATGCTGGAAGAAAACAAAGAATTTTTTCATCAAAATTGGAACAAACATTTTGGTAATTAAACATTAAAATTGTCAGAACTTCCTTTGCGGCATAGTAGAAGGGAAAAAACTGTACTCTAATAGATGAGTTACACAGTACACAGATGGCATAAGAACCCGTTTATGGGGTTGGCAACCATTTACAGCACAGCACACTCATAAAATGAAAGGATAAGGAAGGTAGAGCGAAAGTATATGCAAGCCCGTGCTGGGATTTGTACCCAGAACCACCACATCCAGTCAGACTTCTCTGACTACGACACAAAGTGGCCGGCAATTAGGTAGATATCAATAAGCAAATAAGTAGGCTTGATTACATGACGATTGAGGAAGGGAGTGGGAGGAGGGGATGAATAAAGCAACTTAAGGTTCATTGTTAATTACGTACTTTTCTAAAGCGATGTTTCGTTTTTGTTTTTATGAACAAGATGTATCACATTGATTTGCAACATAGTTGAAGCTTCCATATGCTACTAGCTGCCTACGGCGGAATGGTGCACACCGTCTTCGGCGGTGTACTTTGGGGTTTCGATTCCTTCTTGGCGCATGCGGCGTTACATTGATTAATAAGTAGAAAGTTACTGCCTCTAACTTAACCCTATTTCGCTGGAACCATTCCAAAATTCGAGAGCACCTCTAACTTTCTCTCAGCAGAAAGAATAAAACAATCATTTTTTCGAAAAGTGTGCCTTCTCTGGAGTTCTTCTTTTTCCACTCGAAACAGGCATTCTGGCAGCCTCTTGCATTTGCTTCGAATTAGCAACACACGTTGAAAAAGAATGACAAGAGGTGCGAAAAAGCAATAAGTAGAAGCTGAATACCAGATTAGAAAAAATAAGAAAGGTGGGAGAAAAAAGACGTTTTTTTATTTGATATCTCCGCTAATTAATGTTTTACAGTTATACAACCTAGTCAAACATGTTTTCTGAAAAATTAAGATTCTATTGATACTTGGTTCGATGGTCAGTTCACTGGCGTTCGGAAGAAGTTAGAGGGTATACATATATGGATACAACGGTTTTTAATGGATATGATTATAATTATTTTACTGTAAGTAAAAAATTTTAAACCAAATGTTAACAATCGTTGACAACGTTTTTAATGTTTCACTAACTCTAGGACACAAGACAAGCGAAAAAACAAGTAAAGAAAATTCAGTTTCTTACTAAGATAATGAAACAAATCTTATGATCACTTTGAAAATCAAGTTCTCTCTGATTTTCTTATCATAGCCATGACTGTTGCATACTTGAAAGCCTACTATATTACACTCTTTCATTTCTAGGACGTTGGCTGCTGTTGAATTTCTTGTTGATAAGTATGGAACTCAAATTTTAAGTGAGAAAGATGAGAATGGTCATACGGCAGCTCACTGGGCATGCCTTGGAGGACATTTTAGTGTTGTCCAGTACATGGTGAACAAAGGAGTGTCTATTAATATTCCTAGTTCAAGTCACATCGGTGCCTATCCCATACATTGGGCTTGTGTAGAAGGACATGTATCTATTGTAGACCTTCTGCTCCGGGTAAGTCATGCTTACACTCTAAGTTACTTTTTGGAGTAGTATTCATATATAAAATAAATTAATTAATTAATTTAAAAAATCCTCAACAACTGACACCAGCAATACTGCCCACTGAGAGTCCAGATGCTTGCTTTATTTCATAAATAAGCCACTTTTACCATTATCTTATTGGAAATGTGATTATTGAAAATGTGAAGGAAAAATTATGTAATATCTTATCCTTAAAAAAGTGTAGTCTTGGACACAATGTACAAAATTTTGTGCCTCAATTTATCCAAAAGAGAAAGAAGGATCTAAAGTTGAAGCTGAAACACAAAAATTCTGTTTTCGTTTACCTCAATTGAACCTATTCAGTTTTAGAATGCATGTGAGAACAGTAAATATGTTTTTCTTTCTTCCCTTCTCTTTTATTATTGCTTTGAAAATAAGAAATGTTTCCAAGTTTATTAAGAATGTTCTCGTTAGTATTACCTATCAGGACGTTAATGCGCTTGATACCGGTTGAAACACTGGCTATCTTCAATTTTACATTTGGCGTATGGTACGGATACATATTTTTTAAAAAATGTAGATTTGGAGGAAACAATATTCGTTAATGAATGTTAATGAACATGTTGTATGTTTTATCTCGTAGACCGGAGTACCAATGGATATTTGTGATATCAATGGATGCACTCCTCTCATAACTGCCTGTCAACATGGTAACAGTCATCTTGTTTGCTATTTATTGGGCCGAGGTGCAAATAAATCTATCTGTGATCGAAACGGAGACACGGCACTGCACTGGGCTGCATATAAAGGCAAGTATGATTCAGTTTTATCTTCACTGAGTTGCATGTTCTGCAGTGACTACTACAACTTGGTATATTGCTCAATCCATATTTGCACCCTTATATTTCTACGCCTATGTTTGCAATTCATTCCCGGATTTTCAAACTTTATTTTCCAACTGTGTTATATTCGAATGCAAGGAACCATCATGTACTTTTCATACGAACTCCAGGTCCTCCAACTTATATTTAGGGGAAAATTCTCCATTGAGAGGTCTCGAGTGTCATTCTACCACAGCCGCTAATCTGATGCGCACAAATATGTTTTCCCCCAAGTGTTATTCGCAACGAGTGTAAACTGGTGTAAGTCACAAAACGCTGCGTTTCTAATCTCGGGGAACATTTTTTGTACTAATGTCAAACTTTTTGTGTTTGAATAGTTTTTTTTTATGCTCTTGATTTCCCTACATAAGTTAGGGAACTTGAGGTCCGTATGAAAAGTTAGATTTCGTATTTTTAACGATTTTTTTTTTCTACTTCAAACTTTTAACATCTCAAATCTTCACTTCATTTTAAGCATTTTTCCAACGGGAATTATTCACCTGAAACACACTGTTACGAAAATAAAGGTCTTACAGGTTAAAGTGGAGCACCTGGTATATATATATATATATATATATATATATATATATAGCCAGAATAGAACCACTCTACCCCCCCCCCCCTCTTTCACACGGAACAATTCTGGTTGCATCAGTAAAAGCTTCAATAAGAATCCCAAAATTGCATTGGTGAAAGAAAGCCGTCGTTGCACTTCACAAAATAAATGACTTTTCCACAATGTACTGAAAAGAATACTTTCAAGTAAGTTAGAAAAGGTGTTGCAACTAATGTTCTTATTTTTCTTTGGCATCGTTAGAGAACAAGGATTTGAAAGTGGTCCAATTTTTTCTCAGAACGCTATTCTACTGAAAAGATCATCAACCTAATCTTATATCATTTAAGCATTTTGAACATGTGCCCAAATATTTTTTTTCTTCTGAACACAACCGTCTTTTAACGCATTTTTAATGACTAAGTTGCGTATACGTAACACAGTACAAAAATGAATGTCAGACCTCATTGTTTATTTTATGGGATTAACTGACTACGGGCTGATGTTTGTATAAATGTTTATTATGTAGCATGTAATAAGTCGTATTAATGCTTTCTCAAGTCAATACCAACCAGTAGGTAGTAGGGTGAGTCGAAAAAATCGATACTTCAGTTTGATATTATTATAGAAGATAAGATATAAATGTTCAATTATGATATTGCTTGCTTAGAATATTTTAAGTATTAGTTGACTATGTGATGGAAAAATGTAATGCATTCAAATGCTTTCAATTTCGATTATTCAAAACTTTATCTCCATAGGTTTTCCAGATCTGATGCGGTTATTAATCTATTCCGGTTTTGACCCACGACTAAAAGATAATTTTGGTTACACAGCATTGCATTTGGCTTGTCTTAGTGGCAATCTGGTCGCCGTAGAGGACTTATGCGAGAAAGTAAGTTTAGTGTTTTTTTTTTTTTTTTTTTCATACTTGAATCCCATACACGAAATAATTTTCATGAATTATATTTCAGTGTCAATAATCAGTAGACAAGTATTCAAATCTAGCTAATACTTTTGAGACGGAGAGAGTAGTATTTAATGTTCCAATCACATTAAAAAAACAGAGGCCTCTCGGTTGCTGAGTGGGTTTCAAAATCCATTCAAAGAAGTTATCGCCGTGCACATAAGACAGATTTCGCTACATTTAAAGGAATTGCGTCCGATAATATTCGTTGACAACTGGAAATCCAACTCAATCCAGAGACCATTCCTCTGCTTTAAGCTTCATTTTATCGTTAAAGTACCTTTGTAGAGACCAGTAAAGGCTTCCAAGAAATCAGCCGTGCTACTTCCTGAGTGCATTAAAAAATTCCAGCTTAATATCGCGATAACTTAGACGATATTATCAATCAAGTTTGATATATTTCAATGATTCTCGAAGGGAAGATGGATCCTGAAAGATTGTTCAAAAATAGTCTATTTTAACTCAAATCAAGGCCGTAGCCAGCGGGGGGGGGGGGGGTCAGGGGGTCAGAACCCCCCCCCCCCCCCGAAATTTTCAAACCTCAAAAGTTTTTAAAAAGTATTCAACAAAAAAAAAAAAAAAAGAAAGAAAAAAAAGGAAAAAAAAAAAAGATTTCAAGGTTTGATGGTCGGAGCCCCCCCCCCCCCTCCTCTCGAAGTTGTGATGGGTCTGAGGTTTTTGATGATATAAAGAAAAATTAGAAAAATAATAAAAAAAAAATCATTTGAATAAATTTAAATAGTTCTGCTCACTATTTCGCCAAAGGAGTTTTTTTCTATCTTTTCAACTTAAAACTTAAATTATACCGTCTCTCCTGCTGGTCTAGTATAATCTTTAACAGGATAACAAAATTTATGGCACTTGTCGTTGAGATTCTTTTATCATGGAAAAAGAAAGAATTAATTGGCTTTGTTGTAGCCATGAAATAGCTATCTCCATATATTATTTCTCTAAGCCGAATCCTATACCCGGTCGAAACTCGCTCATTTCTTTATCGAATTGCAAGAAAATTTATGATTTTGAAGCTTATCCCGCGGGCTATTGACGAAAATTAGACCCACCCTCTAAAAAGTGTCGGTTCGTTTTTTATTCGAACTTCAATTTTTGGGCACAAAATTGACTCTATCTAGCGAAATAATTGTCGTATCGTTTCCATTTTGATTTCATTCGAAAGATTAAAAAAAATGCGTTCTTTAGAACGTTTCTGCGCTAGCGCCGCGTAACGAGAATCTCGAAAATCCACGTTTAAGCGACTTATAAGCGATTGAAGTTTGAAAAAGTTAAATTTTTTGCTCAAACGTTAAAATCGTTACATTGTTGTTCAAATCAATTTTAAATGCGACATTTCAAGCCAAGGCTTAGCTCGGTAAACCTTAATTGTAACTTTTATGGTTTCAAAATACTATGGTAGTTTTGCGATAACGTTAGTATTTAGTTTAGTAGTAGCCTTGGGTATTTGATTTTAATATAGGGTATCACTTTTGTAGTAGTTGTAAAAGTGAACGTGTCTTTGATCTCTTTGAAAAGTTGTCAGAACGACCGCAGTAGATGGCGATGTTGTGCAAATGAAGCCAATAAAAATTGTCGTATTAAATTTTAAGTTTAGAGGTTTTTTTTTTTTTTTTTTTTGCGGAATTCCGCACGGGTCACCTAGTATACTGTATTTTTATGAAAATTTGTGTTTTATTTAAGTTAGTTTTTCACTTCAATCATATTTTAGCACATAGCTTATTTCATCATTTTCCATTCAGCTTTGGTTGTTTTTAATGAAATTTATATTGCATAATATTTCATATTTCAAGAAAAAAATTTCGTTGGTTTATTGATTTTTTTTTCCTTTGAAAATTCAAATAGAGAAGAAATTGCCTTTAAATACATTTGTTCACTTTCGCATAGAAGGAAAGTAGTTGATTAAAGTATAGCAAACATGAAAATATAATCTTCCACTCCAATTTCAAAACCCTCTCCAATTCTGAGCAAAAGGCACATTTAAGTAGAGAGATTTAGCATTCCAATTCAGTTTTAACTTACTTTAAAAAGGAACAAATTTTGAACATCTACTTTTCATTGAAAAGTTCATAATTTTTAATTTACAAGTGATTTCGTTACTTTTCAGGTTTTTTAACAGGCAGTATTCATACAAAGGGACTTCTCATTTTTTTTTAAAGATGCTTAAGGACAATAGGAAATGAAAATGCATGCTGTTCACTTTTAATCAGCATTTTATTCATTTTTTTATTTTACTTTAACAGTATCATGTAATATAGTGATGTGTGTAATGTTTACAATGAAGCATTATTTCTTTCGAATTAAAGACAATTAAAAAAATAGTAGTAACAATAAAAAGTGATAAATAAATTTTCCTGATTTTTAAAGAAAAAAATATGAAACGTAGTTGTGTGCTTTGTTTTTCGTAGATTAAACTTTCAAAAAAAAAAAAAAAAAAAGAACAAAGCTTTGAAATTCTTTAATTATTTTTTCTTCAATTTTTCAAACATGATGTCGCCATAAATTCTGATATATTTATTTGAAAAATAATGCAGGAGAGGAGAAAGACTCCTTTCCTTCTTCCCAAAAGCCTATTGATTAACGTGTTGTCCATTACCTCAGCTTCGCTCTCCTTCCTGTTAGTCCAGCATACTCCCAATCATAGGCGGCTGGTGCACCAAGAAATTGGGGGATCAAAAGAAGTTTGTGAGGAGCTTAGGGTGGCACCCTAAAGCTGTTTTTTTAAATGTAAAATTTGGCTATATTATTGGATTTTAACAAATGACCTCTAAAAACTTTAATACAGTCTCAAAAGCAGGATGGATTTTACTGTATAGATATCCCCTTTGCAATTCAAAGTTCCTTTTTTGTGAAATAAGATGACAAAAAAAAAACATTTTTGTGGTATTTTCAGTTTTTAATTTTCATAAAACAAATCAATCCACCCAGTAAATAACCGACCGTTAATTTTTCGCTCTAAAAAGTGAAGGGCAGGGCCCCTTTACTTTCGGAAGTAAAGGGGAGCAGCTGCCCCTTTGCCAGGGAAGTCATTTCAAGTTTTTCCAGGGGGGGGGGGGCAAAGGGTCCAAACACAATACAATTTCATCAGAAAACATAAAAAAACCACGCCCACTTATGTGTAAATACATTGATTTCTCAAAGTCAGGGGGGGGCAATTGACCCCCCCACCTGCCCCCCTAAATGACGAGCCTGTCCTTTGCCCCCCCCCCTCTCCATACAAGCAGCCTATGCTCCCATTGCGTCATAAGACTTGTAACCTCTTGTTTATTATTTTTTTTTCAAACAAACTTTCTTCACTTTGAACCCCCCCCGAAAAAAAATCCTGGCTACGGCCTTGACTCAAATCTCAAATTAACTACACTTAGAAAGTGCGAACAAGTAAGGTAAAGGATGGTAAGATGATGAATTTACAATTTCCCTAATTCTTTCATTGATATTAACATTTTTCGAAGTACTGTTTGATTCTGAGGTGTAGTGTAACGAAGTTCGTTTGTAAGATAAGTTGGAATGGATTGTTTTGCGAGTAACCAGCAAGATTGATTTTTCTTGCTTGTTAATGGAATTTTTTGATTTAACAACGTAAGGAATTAAAATTATTTGCAACGTATTAAATGCACAAATAAGAGTATGATTGAAATCATTAAATATGCAAACTAGTTTCGAATAGCCTCCTTCGTCAGTGCCTACCGCGTAAGGGCCATGTACTGACGTGACGATCGTAGAAATAATATATACACTCAGGCACATTGAAAATAGCGACCCAAGAAGAAACCGTCGGAATGATCAGTGACTGCGTCTACAGTGGTGGCAAGCAAGATCAATGTGGAATGTCACAGATTGGCAAAAAGTTGTGTTTAGTGATGAGTCTCGGTTTGTTTTAGCGACTAATGATAACCGTTTACGGGTGCGGAGGCGCCCAGGTGAGCGGTACAATTCCTCCCACACTGTTCTACGTCACACTGCCCGCACAGCTGGTGTAATGGTCTGGGGGGCCATATCCTATGATAGCCGGTCCAATCTAATTGTGATGCGTGGAAACTTAACCGGTCAACGTTACGTTGATGATATTCTTCGACCCCATGTAGGATCTTTCCTAAATGGTTTCCCAGGGGCAATTTTCCAGTAAGATAATGCTCGTCCGCATACAGCAAGAGTTGCTCAAGACTTCCTACGTCATTTTCAGACTCTTCCATGGCCGGCCCGCTCCCCGACTTATCCCCTATAGAGCATGTGTGGGATCAGCTAAAACGTGAGATAACATCGTGTCACTCTGTGCGTGATTTGGAGTTGGCTGTTACAAATTTGTGGGCCCATCTGCCTCAGGACAACATCAGGCGTCTAATCAACTCAATGCCGGACCGTGTGGCGGCATGTATTGCAGCTAGAGGTGGTCCAACGCGCTATTGAAGTTGCTCTGTATTTGTGTCCTTGCAAACCCTGTATTCGTTCAATTGTCTTGTTTTTAGATCAAGTGAATCTCTCATCTGTATCATTATGTGCATTAAATTTCAGTTCAATCCGATGCTTTCTTGGGTCGCTATTTTCAATATGCCTGAGTGTGTATATATATATATATATATATATACACTGAAGTGACAAAAGTCATGGGATACCTCTTAATATCGTGTCGGCCCTCCTTTTGCCCGGCGAAGTGCAACAACTCGACGTGGCATGGACTCAACAAGTCGTTGGAAGTCTTCTGCAGGAATATTGAGCCATGCTGTCTCGATAGACGTCCATAATTGTGAAAGCGTTGATGGGGCAGGATTTTGGGCACGAACAGACCTCTCGATGGTGTCCCATAAATGCTCAATGGGATTCATGTCGGGCGATCTAGGTGGCCAAATCATTCGTTGGAATTGTCCAGAATTTTCTTCAAACCAATTGCGAACAGTTGTGGCCCGGTGACATGGCGCATTGTCATCCATAAAAATCCCATCGTTGTTTGGGTACATGAAGTCCATGAATGGCTGCAAGTGATCTCCAAGTAGCTGCACATAAGCATTTCCAGTCAATGTTCGGTCCAGTCGCACTAGAGGACCAAGTCCATGCCATGAAAAAACAGCCCACACCATTACGGAGCCACCACCAGCTTGAACAGTGCCTTGCTGACAGTTTGGGTCCATGGCTTCGTGGGGTCTGCGCCACACTCGAACCCTACCATCGGCTCTTACCAGCTGAAATCGTGACTCATCGGACCAGGCCACGGTTTTCCATTCATCTAGGGACCAACCGATATGCTCACGTGCCCACGAGAGTCGCTGCAAGCGATGTCGTTCTGTCAGTAAAGGCACTCGAGTCGGTCTTCTGCTGGAATAGCCCAAGAAATCCAAATTTCTCCGCACAGTTCTAGCAGACACGTCCATTGTACGTCCCACATTGATTTCTACAGTGATTTGACGCAGTGTTGCTTGTCTGTTAGAATTTACGACTCTTTGCAGACGTCGCCGGTCTCGATCTTTAAGTGCAGGCGGTCGACCACTGCGCTGTCCATGGTGGGATGTTATGCCTGAAATTTCATACTCTCGGCACACTCTTGACACAGTGGATCTGGGAATGTTGAATTCTCTAACGATTTCCGAAATGGCATGACCCATGCGTCTAGCTCCAACTAACATTCCGCGTTCAAAGTCTGTTAATTCACGTCGTGCGGTCATCATCACGTTAAAACCTCTTCACATGAATAACTTGAACAGAAATGAAAGCTCTGTAAAAGCACTGCGCATTTATACCTGTTCTATGCGATGCTACTGCCATCTGAAAATTTGCATATTGCTATCCCATGACTTTTGTCACTTCAGTGTATATATATATGTTTCAAATGCTTTTGTATTATTTTATTGAACTGAAATGCAATAAAAAATTACAAACATTGTCTTTTATAGGACAAAATTGAACTTGACACTAAAGATAAGCAAAACAGGACGCCAGCACAACTAGCTAAAGAACAAGGTCATAATGATATCGTTGAATATCTGAAGCAAGAAATAAGAAAAAGAAAGTTCATTTTCTTAAATTTTAATATATGGTGAGAAATATTTTCTACTAATAGTAGAGAAAGAATCCTTCAAAATGTTTAAAATTTCAATGTAGTGTGAAACTCCCGGTTTGTTGAATTACTGTCTTTACTGTAGGAGTTACTTTCTCTAACTTCGGATATTATTTTCGTTAATTTATGAGTTACTATCTCTAATTTAGGAAGTTACTTTCATTAATTTAGGTTACTGTTTCTAGTTCAGACAAATTTTGCGCCAGCTATTAAGAAAAAAAAATTCCAAACCTAAGCACTATATGTATGTATTTGAATACTTTCAGGACATTCTGAAACAAAACCCTTCATGTGATATTTGCTTCATTTTAAATATAATATTAATTAAAAATTTTAACAATTGATTGCAACTTGCCCAGCTCTGATGATCCAGTTTCTCATAGCTAACATCTCTATTCAACAACACTAGTACACTGTAAAAAAATCCAGGAACTTTCCTGGAACGTTTTCTTATATTAGCTAAGGTGCTTAATTTCTACCAGTAGCATTTCTAGAAAAAAAAAAAAGAAAGAAGAAAAAGAGAAATCTTTCCGCTAATATGCAGTAACCTTCCTGAAATTAACCTGCACTGTAAAAAATGAATGTTGTTTTTACACTATAAGGCAGCTAATTTTATAGTAATAAACAGTAGAAATTGCTAATTTTACAATCATAAACTGTAAAATTGCTAACTTTACAGTAATAAACTGTAAAATTACTAAGTTTACAGTTTATTACCGTGCATTTTACAGTTTTAAACTGGAACCTCTGCTGCCAGTATTATACTGTTGTTCTTAAAGTATAATACAGATAAATTTTACGGCAATAAACTGTGAAATTTCTAACTTTACAGTAAGAAACTAAAATTGCTAGTTTTACAGTTTATTACTGCGCATTTTACAGTTTTAAATTGGAACCTCGGCTGCCGGAATTATACTGTAAAAACAACGGTTAATTTTTTGCAGTGTGGAATGTTTTGAAGAATTCATGAACATTCCCTATAAAGCCAGTCAGTCTTCTTGAATAAATATGGAACCTTCCAGGAAGATATGTATATGTTTCTAGGAACAGCTTAGTACCTTCCTGATATACCAGAAAATCTGCTGAAGAAAATATGGCCAAAACTACGGCAGTATTGCAAGCGAATACGAAACAGTTGATTCGCATGCAACGCTACAATATCCAGAGTCTGTATTTTGCCCTTTTTTTGGGTTCAGTCAATATGGAAGGGCTGTAAACAGAGCTGAAAGCGAATCCCCTTATGAAGAAGCTTAGTACATCTTTACATTAGTACTGCCGTGGGCAGGTAAAGGGCAGTAACTGCAAATTTTTCGATTTTCATTTTTTTGCATTTTTGAAATCTATGTCACATTAGTTTTATGGTACAAGCATCATTTTTTGGTTTCCGATGAAAAAAAACTGTTTTTTAACCAATGGTAATTAGCAGTATCTGCATTTTTCGTTGCTGTGGGCAGGTAAACGGCAGTATCTGCATGTCTGCAGGATGAACATAATATGAATCGCTGTGCAAAACTTCCATCAAGCCGCAAAAACCGTTTTCCTTTGTACTTAAACTAAGCGAAAGTAGGGGTGTCCTAATGGGAGGTCACGGGAGGTCATTGGTTGCACTTGAATGTTCCTAAGGGGGTGTTTAATTCCTTTTGGGGGTGAATCAGTGTTAATATCAAAGCAGACTTTCGTGATATAAATTAGCGTGACCACTTGGCGATATATCGCCAAGTGTTTGTCGCCAACTTGGTGACATATCGCCAAATTGGCGACAAATTTGGCGAAAAAAAATATTTTATAAGGTTTGGGTTCAATTTAGCGCTATTGGCGGTTTTTGCGAAAAATCCACTGAATGATGCTAAAATCGGCGATATTTAGAAAATGAATTAATGTAAATCATTTTTTGCTTTGTTTCGTGGTACATTTGGGGCGTAAATGTTTGAATTGTCATCTTGCTCATTCCAAGCATTATTTTAACACTTAAGGCATCTACTAAAAAAATTTACACGTAAAAGGAAGTAGTGTGGGGTCCATACCAGATTTTTTTTTCTTTCAAATAAAGTTTCTCTCCACTAGCAGACAATATTTTTCACGATTTCAAAGATACACAAGCCAAACTTGGCAAACGACAAACAAAAATGCAGCAATGAAATGATTTTATTTACATTGTTTGTTTTCTTTTAATTACAGTTGCTTTTATACTAACAGACGATAGTTTTCGCAGTTTAAGGCGACAAGGGACTATCATTTTTTTCTTTAGCAATTTTCAATGAACTTCTTTGAAATTTGCAGCATAGCTATATGTTGCAAAAACTAACACATATAAAAATTTTCGTTGAAATATTTTAAAATTTGTTTTTTTTTTTTTAATTTAAAATTTGAATTTTAACGATTTTTCTTTTTTATTCCAAGCGCCTGAAATTTCATCAAAATGATAAAATACAAGCAAAATGTGGAACATAAAACACCAGAAAGTGAAATGTTGGGAGTACTTTTTCTATATATTGTGGCAAAAATTAAAGAAGAAAAACAAACTAAAATTTACATTTTTTTTTTGTGAAAGATATCCATATTTCAATAAAACATAGCAAATATATTCAACACAGCTAGTAAAATAGAAAATTCCTTCCCAACAAAATGTTAAAAAACCTCTTAAGTACATGGCAAAAAATTTTTAGCAAATTTAAATAATAATTTTTTACACTGGAGCAGTATGAAATTTGTAAACACGCGTAAAATTATGTTTTGAGAAAATCAACATTTACTGTTGTATATTTCATTATTAAATTAGTTTTGAATACAAATTCACCACAAATAAGGTAAAGCTATTTATTTACAATAGCAATAACATGTATTTCAATCATATAGTTTTTAGAAATATCATCAAAGAAGAACCGATTTTTTGACCATTTTTTGCTCATCTGAAAGTCCCTTCTCACCTTAATCCCTAGCTGTTGCATTTTTAATAGTACTATGAAAAAAATCGTCAGCACAACAAGCATTTCAAGCGCTCTTTTTCTCAAAGTGATTTCTTGTTTTGATGCAAAGTACAAAGCATTAACTGATTTGTAGTAATTTTAAAACATCTGGTGCGCACGCCACACTACTTCCTTTTACGTTTAAATTCCATAATAAATGCCTCAAGTGTTAAAATAGTGCATTAGAGTGAGCAAGATAACAATTCAAACATTTACACCCCTAGTTTGTCACGAATCAATGCAAAATAATGTTTTACAGTGATTTATTTTCTAAATATCGCCGATTTTAACATGATTCAGTGAATTTTTCGCAAAATGTGCCCAATAGCGCCAAATTGAATCCAAATTTAAAAAAAAAAAACTATTTTTTCGCCAAATTTGTCGGCAACTTGGCGGCAAACACTTGGCGACCAAAAGTTTGGCGATATATCGCCAAGTGGTTGCACCAAATCATATCACTCAATCTGCATTGAAATTAACAATGATTTACCCCACAAAAGGGTAAAAGATCCCCTTGGGAACATTCGAATGCAACCACAAGGGTAGGTGCACAACGACCACCCTCAGGGCCTACATACCAAACTAGAAGCTTCTACGGCATATAGTTTTTGAGTTATGCGACATACATACAAACATACATACATACGCACATGCATACGTACATACAGACGTCACGAGAAAACTCGTCGTAATTAACTGGGGCATGGTCGAAAAGCATATTTCGGCTGTTTATATGTTAGTAGGTACATATGCATGTGCTGATAGATCCAAAAAACTACTCAACATTCATTCGGGGGTGAGCAAAATCAAAATTTAGACTGAATTTTGAGTGAAATTTTCTTTGTGATCACAATACTTCCTTTACTAAGTAAAAGGAAGTAAAAATGGCTGAAGAATCATCAAGTTTTGCTTCATATTTTCCATAATACAATACAGTTCATTATATTTTTTAATTATATTTTGCGTTCGTTTATATTAAATCTATACCAAGTGGATACACGGTATTCATGTATATTTTTAAATAAAACATATCATTCACAATGCAATAATATATTTCGTAATAACATATCTACTCCGCATGTTATCGAATATGTAAATACTGGACATTTAGTAGCATACTGTGCAGTTACTGCCGACTGCCAGTCAATACCGCATGACAATTAGAGTGAAAAGGGCAGGTAAACGGCAGTATCTGCTTTACCTCTCTATGCGTTTGCAAAATCAAAATTCAATCGATTACCCAAAAAATATATCGGTATAAACATATAGTATCGCCTATGTTCGAACTTCAATGTTATATTGATCTTTGTGGGAAATCAAAAACGCGTTTCGTCAATTATCTCGAAAACTCATTTTTGCAGATACTGCCGTTTACCTGCCCACGGCAGAATTCTTAATCCTTCTAAACTGTATTTTAGGGGAACTATACAGAACCTTTTATCCGGGAACCAAAATACCGGGAAACCAGAAATCCGGCAACATTTTGTCGATTTTTCCGCCACTTTTTAGCCTACTTTCCCGTTAAAAATAAAAGAAAGACGAAAAAAGTATTAAAAGTAGCTTAATGCATCTAAAAAATATCGCCAAGTCCAAAAAAAATCGCCAAGTTAAAAAAAATATCGCCAAGTCCAGAAAATATCGCCAAGTTGAAAAAATAAAGAGGTAAAAGGAATATCGAAAAATTAAAAATTTGAAAGTAGGGTATTGAGATGGGGAATTTGTGTGTCGGTCTGTCGGTCGGTCTGTCGGTCGGTCTGTCTGTCCCCCCCTAATAACTTTTGAATGAACATTCCGATTTGGACAAACTTTTTTTTGTTGGAAAGATCTCGGCGAGTACAGCTCATTCCCATATTTGATTTTTTGATTTGAACAATTTTTGGTTCAACTTTGAGCCGTTCAAATAACCGGTCCCGCGATACTAACTTTTTAATGAACAGTCCGATTTGAACAAACTTTTTTTTGTTGGAAAGAACTTTTCAAGGATACTTCATTCCCGTATTTACATTTCCGATTTGAACAATTTTTCGTTCAACATTGAACCGCTCAAGCAAGCTTTCACCCCTAATAACGTTTGAGTAAACAGTCCGAAAAAAAAATGACTGACTGTGCAGACGATTTTTTGTTTATTTATTCATTTGTTTTATTGAATTTATTATTATTATTATTATTTTTGGCAGACGATTTTTTTTGTAACAAAAATGTTTCATTCACGAGGGCATTTTATTCTTTATTTATATTTAACAACTGGCAACGGATTAAAAGTGAAATTCGAGACATTTTATCAACGGACGAGTTTTTTTTTTTTTCTTTTTTTTTCTTTTTTTTTTTTCTTTCTTTGATAAAATGTGTTTTGATGTACTTTGTACTTTTAATTTTTTTTTGAAAACAATTGAGGAATTTTTCTACGGAAGAACTGTAACAGTTACATTCTTTAAAAGGTGCGACAAAACTTTATTTATTCATTTATTTACTTTTTATGTGTCTATTTCATCTGATGAGAGGGGTATATTTTGCTTTTAGAAATCAGCTTCAAGTGCTAAAAAGGTATGTTTGACATAATTTTTAGTCTTAGATAATCAAGAGAATAATGATCAGATGCTAGAATGCCGATGTCGATGTACGGGAAAGTAGGCTCGTTTAGTTCTTGACAGAACTTCTTGTTAAAACACGCATTTTCGGCAATTTCTATAAAATGAAGAGCTTTTTTTTTCCTTTTAAAATACCTAAATGAATATGAACGGTTTCTTTATAAATACCATATAAGTGGCATATAGCTCAGAAATTTTTAATATTGTAATATCTATAAGCACTTCTGGATCGTTTTCTCTTCCGATTTTAAGATACATTACTATTTGTTATAGTAACTTGGGTCTTATAAACAATTAGCAAATATCGCTTCGTAACGACCCAGAAAACCGGGAAATTCAGTTATCCGGGATAGCCTGTGGTCCCAAACATCCCGGATAATTGGTTCTCTACTGTATTATACAAAACGCAATGAAATAAAACTTTCGGAAAAAATCCAATCAATAACGAAATTCATCATTTTCAGAAGGGAAATAAGGATTGGGACGGGGGGAGGTGAAGAAAAAAAAGCTAACTACTAATATTAATTAAGAAAATCCTTTCGATTTCAAGCTACATCACTTCCAACTCTACTCTTAATTTACTTCAAGCTGATAACAAATTTCAACTTTGCGCAGCAATTTTCCTCATTCAAAGGATATTAAAATTTTAAATATATTATTTTATCACCACCAGATTTGCTAAAGGATGCTAGTTTTGTTTTGAATCAATATTTTCGTTAATATTTCGGCCGTTCCCTTTAAAGATGAGACTTTGATAATTTTTAATCAATGAATAGATTTGTAACTCTTAGCCCACTCTCAAGGAATGTACACAAACATAAATAAGGTTGTAAAGTTAACAAAGATCTATAGCTAAGACAATAGCAAAGTGAAAAAAATAATCAATCTTCATTGCTCAAAAAACCCTTTTCAAAGAGAAAAAAGAAAACAAAAGCAAAATTATTAGCTGAATCAGGGAGATAGATATAGGAAAACTTAAAATGACTTAATGTATGGAACTAACAATACATAAGAAGAAAATTAAAAAAAATAAATATTTTCTGCGTGTATATAAAAAGTTTGAGAAGTAATAGAAACTAAACCCATGCATGAATATAGCTGTGCCAAAGATGCTTTTATTATTATTATTTTTTTTAAATCGTGAACTTAAAAAACTTTCAAACTAAAATTTTGGAAACTAACATTTACTCAATCCGTTGTTGCTGGTTTTTATATTTGACTATGTTTCGGATCAGTGATAGAACAGTGCTAGCTTAAAAGTTGTGACTTCTCAACTTCCGTAGACATTCTCAATATGATCAAAATAAAGCCTGTATTGAAGTTTAGGTTTTTTCCTCGCTTTATTTTGTCTAATAAATATGTCTTTGCATAGATCTAGTAGATGACATCTTTGTTTGACTTGGGTAATTTTTAAAGACTATTTCTCTACTTACTTCCTATGTCATAATTTTCACATTTTGCTTCCGGTTACCTGGTTAATTCCCGGCAAAATCTACGACACTTCCGCTTTCATCGGCGCAGAGCTCTTGAATTCTTATGAACGTAACCAGGGTATGCCTTCACTGGTCCAGTGGTCAAAACGCTTGCAATTGCTCTGTAAGCGAAAAGTTCGTGGTTCGGGGTTTGACCCTATCGTGTATAATGAAAATAACTTACGAATTTGTTGAACGTTGAGTGGTAGTGGGAAAATATGAACGCGACTAACATTAAATAAACGAATAATTGAAAGTAACGTTCCATCCTGATGAATGCTCTTTTTCTTTCTTTACAGAGATGCTGTTATAACTTTACACAGAAATTGGTGAAACGTTACACTCTAATTACATAACCATGGTGTAATCTAACACGAGATATATCTGTTAAATTACTCCATAACAGTGGACGCAGCACTGCTAACACCATATTTATGGAGTAAGGAAACAAAATGTTTTACAGTGTAGTAATTATAAAACTTAAGTTTTGTTAATATAACACATTAGTTTCAAGGTTAAAATTAAGCAAGCATGTATTTGGATTTTTCGAAGTGTTGGAGTTTATTGCTTTGTTGCTTTTAATATGAGAGTTTAACTAAATGTCCTATCAAAACGGTAATGATTGTCGATTTTTTTTCACAATAAGAAAGCCATAGGAATATACAACGAAAAAGCCGCAATCTTGTTCCGCACTTGACGCTCACGTAATTCATTAAACAGTAGTGATTTTAAAGGACAATGAACAAAGCTGTTTTTGTTAAGAAATCACAAACCGGTGTGGGATTTCTTAGGCAAAAACTTTGTCAGTTATCATTTAAAAGTACTACTTCTTAATGAAATTTATGAACGTCACATGCGGCACAAAGTGGCTGCTTTTTCGTGGAATGGCTCTATAAAAGTTAAACATATCACAGATGTGTTTCAAAAGCTCACCTCAAATAAATTTTAAAATGAAAAAGCTTTGTAATAAAATGGAAAAAATTATTTTTAAAACTAAAGACAATTTCTGCGAGCTTGATTCTCTCTAAAAAGCATTAAAAATTGAGAGAAGAAATAAACGGTATACCTTATACCGCCTATTTCTTCTATCCATTGTTTAATTTAAATTTTATCATACGTATTAGCATTAATCAGCATATAAAGATATAATTAGATTAACTGAAATTTTTGACTGTTGTCATCTAGAAATCATATATTTATTTTATTTCATACTTTTTAGTGCGAATTAAGCTTACAGATATAGTCTTTAGTTTTAAAAATCATTTTTTATATTTCATTTAAAGTATGACTTTGATCATCTCTAACATGAATATAATTCAAATTCCCACCAATTTTATTACATAACTAGCTGCGTGGTCCGGCGTTTTGCGCATTTGAAGTAGTGAATAAAACTTCAACAAACTACTCGCCGCCATGGCGGCTCGCTAATAGTCAAAAATTAGACATTTTAGAATAATGTGATAGAGATATCTGTATGGGTCCCCTTCACCAGTATACAACAGAAAAAGGTGCCGTAGAGTTGCAACTGCACACGATATTATAATTTTATGTGATATACGCTGTTGTACATGGAAGGTACATACATTATCCAAGCAAACTACTGCATAGCAAAATATGGCTATAATATTAACAGCTACGTTGATATACACTTTACATATCTCTCTTGATTTTAAACATTGCAAACAAATTGAACCCATTTTTTGAAGAAAAAAAAATTACATTTTTGGTAATTTTTGGGGTTCTTGAAGCTAAAAACTTTAAGGCCGGGCCTCGTGGGCTTAGTAGTATATCAGGCCTTGCATACAATGTACAATTTCTGTCAAAACTCACATTGAGTGAGAAGAGGATGAAGCAAAAACCTTCCGACTCACCTGAATTTGATAAAAGTTCTGTCAGAAGTCCTTGACACAAACACTACCACACATTTTTTTGTTACACATTTTCTCAGAGAGATGGGGAGAAAGCGCCTTATCCCTGTACTCACCGGGCTCTGCGAAGGCGATGATCTCGGAGGTCCGGGCGTAGTAGTCGTCGCCCCTCCCCGGGGCGTCCTCCGCGCCCTCGGGCGGCGGGGGCGCCTCCTCGGGCAGGGCGCCCCGCGTCCGGAGGGCCTCGAGGGCCGCCTCCCTCGTGAGCCCCGAGGAGATGTTGGGGCGCCCCTGCAGGTGCAGCTTGGACAGGATCTGGCGCTTGATGGCCTCGAGCTTGAGCCGGGCCGCCTGGGTCCGGTCGCTAACGCCGCAGGCCGGACACGCGCTGCCCAGCCAGCAGCACGCGGCCCAGGCCACAAGGAGCGTTGTCGCCGTCGTAGCCATTCGACCGTCTGCCCGCAGACGATAGCGGGAGAGAAAGAGAAAGAGATAGGAGAGGCGATCGCTACTCCCGCTGGCGGAGTGATGAGGAAGAGCACGCTGCCCGGGATGGAAGGAGAGAAGTGCTCTCGATCGCCAATGGTGGGAGGTGATTTTCCGAACGGAGCGTTGCGGCTTTCGTCACAGAGCCTTTAAGTCGGTGGTTCCCGAACTTTTTATACCCGCACCCACCCTTTTTTTAACAGTCAACGCAAAAAGAAGGGGTTTATAAGTCAGACGTGTCTGTGTGTATCTGAGTGTCTGTCTCCTAACAGACAGCTCCTAAACAGACAAATCGATTTTGATAGTTCTTTTTTTGTTCAAAAAGTGACTGGATGGAGAATTTTCTTCTTTAGGCCTTATTTTTTGTAAGATTTCACTTATTTGAGATATTAATTGAAATTCAAATTTTCATTCATCGACAGTTTTCGTTGCATTTAAAATATCAGAACTAATCGAAAGAACAAATTTTTCTACAAATGCTAGAATTTTCTAGGAGTTTCTAAATTATGTGAAATTGGAATTAAGGTTTTTTTACATATTTTAAGTAGAATTTTAACAATTATTCACGCGATTGATAACGATCTCATTGTTAGCTAACAAGGAAAGAAAAATCAAGGATTTAAATTTTACATGGTTCCAGTTTATATTTGTTGATAAATAAAATATTTGTTATTTATTTTAGTACACAGAGTGTTCCCGTTCTTCTTGGAAGATTTTTTTCTTTAGAAACCGTTTGTCCTAGATGAATACTTCTAAGTGCAGAAATGCTCAAAATAAGGTGCTGAGTTAATACGTTAAAATTTTGAAGCAAAAAAAGATTGAATAAAAAAATACTAAATTTAATTTTTTATGTGGACTCTAGGCAGGTTTCTACATGGCATGAAGAGGATCCTTCATTCCAACTACACCAACCACTGACTTTAAATGTTTGGCAATTTAAGACCACTTCTAGTCACTCCTGAACTTAATCTATCTAAACAATGATGACATTTTTACGGTTGGCAATGCGCCATGTCACAACGGTTCGCAATTGGCTTAAACAGCTGTCTGCACAGTTCCAGTGAAGGATTTGGTTAACCTAGACCGCCCAACATTACTTCTATCAAGCATTTATCGAACATAATCTAGCGGTCAGTTGGTGCACAAAATCTTGCAACGGAAATGCTTTCGCAATTATATGCGTCTATAGTGCTTTCGTGACGGCTTTCTAGCGACTTGTTGAGTCTATGCCATGCTCATTTGCTACGTGAATGTTGACGTTTACCTGCGAGTATGAAAATAAACCGGGTTTTAGTCTTTTACAGTAACACTTTCTTTACTAGAAAACACAAACACACACTTTTTTTTTCAGACTGCGTTATTTGTGAACACTTCTTTTGTTGTTCATGAATATTATCTCTCAATATCAGTTAGTTTTTTTTTTTTTTTTTAATCTTTCGAAGTTAGTAAAATTTGAGATTTCCGTTTCACTGAGAATCCCGCCCCCCCTTGCCGTCAAATAAAAACGGAAAGTTTAGTTCGAGATTACCACTATTCACAATAACATTCAACTCTTAAAACAGCTCCTTTGGGAGTGTAAAATGTTTATTATTGTTGCTTAAAGCACACCGGTGCAGATTAATGATAAAATTCAAACACAACAACATAAGAAGCTTTTTTTCCATCAAGCAGCTAAATGAAAACGTCAATTTCAGTTCTTGCTTTTGGTAACGTGTCGCTCTCCTATTCCAACCCCGTTTCTCAGGCGATTGAACGAACTGCAGACCACTCGTTCGATGTCTTCGTACTTTCCAGTTTCCTCCGGATAAAGTCTCCTGAAGCGGCCCATCCTCGATTCTTCATGCTTCGGTTGGTACTCGGCCAGGATCCGTTCGCGAGCCGACAAATGCCTATAAGAATTGAAGCAGAGGAGTAGAGAGAAATTTTTTGTTAAGAGTTTATTTTCACACTCACGTCGATTGATTGATAGATAGATATACCGAAACAAAAATATATAAATTAATATATGTAGATAAAGAGATAACTAAATAAATAGGTGCATATAAATTGAGATAGATAAAAATAAGAGCAAAGTTAATACACTGGTGGTCTAAATTATAAGGACAACTGAAAATTGTGCAGAAAAAAATATTTCTGAACTAAATCGAATGAAATTTATGCATAAAATACTTTTTTATGCTGAAAATATTATGGATAATGTAACATTTGAGAATAAAAAATAAGAATGATTTTTTTCATGATTAATAAAAAATTTCATTTTGAAACTTGGACAAAATTATAAGGACAATTCGTGTTTCGGCCTCGCACCTGCTAATAATTAATAATTTTCGCCTTCTTTTCAACCACTTTTATCAATCTTGTTGTCATGGAGTTTGACAATCCCTTCAGAATAGATATAGAATAGATATAGATATTCCCCGATAGAAATCATAAGTTTCTGCTTATTTTGATATTGGATGCTATTTTTATAAATTTCATGGGCTGGAATACCACACAGATTTCCCACAGGATTTAAGTCGTGAATTTTGGCCAGCCAGTCAAGTAGTTTTACAAAATTGGCCTCAAAACAAAATTTTGAAGTTTGAGAAACATGCAGCGAAGCATTATCCTGCTGAAATAATTAGTCCCTGCTCGTAATTAGCGGTCCATTTGGTACAAGATTATCTTTCAGTATTTCAATATAGCTTTCAGAATTCATTCTGTCTTCCACAAAAACAGTGGCGTAGCAAGGGGTGGGCGAATCGGGCGACCGCCCAGGGCCTCGCATCTCCACTTTGCCCCGAATATTTCTCCATTCAAACTATGTTCCGAAACGATGTTTTATAAAGTATTCCAGAACCATACAGTTGAAAACACTATTTTTCTCATCAAAATATTAAAAAAAAAAAAAAAAAAAAAAAAAACGAAGGGGCCTTGCTTTGAATTTCTGTCTTATCCAAGTTTTTTTCGAACTTTCAGCGCTCTCCCTTATTTATTGTCTACAGTTTTGGCTGAATCTTTATCTACAGTCAAAGAACAACTGGGGCCCCCTAACCCGGCCAGGGGAACAATGTGTCACGATTTGATTTTTTTTTTTTAAGTCGATGCCATAGATGTATAGGATTCCCGAAACAGACTAAAATTGAAAACACAGTTATATTGGTTTTAGAAATTACCAACTCCGCCAAAAGTAATCCAATACTCCTTCATTGATTTTTTTTGAAGGGCCCTTCAAACTCGTGCAATTTGGAACTAAATCCATCAAAATTCCTTTTTTTTAATTTAAGACTATATTGTCTTCCTCTGCGCCAGTTGTTCTAAATAAATCAATTTCTTACTTTTCCAATTAAAGAAATATTATTTTCAACTTTCCACATTGTAAGTAAAGCAGTGATTTACCACCAAAACCTTCACACTGAAATTCAAGAAGCAGACCTACATTGCTTCATCAGAAGCACCGCCATTGGATAAAAACAGAGGTTCATAGGAAACAATTAAAGAGCCTCTGTTTTGGTTATATATTTGGCTTAAAATGCCTCGTTCACAAAAGTAGCTGATTAGAACTGGCATTTGAAAGCAAATTATAGTATTTAGCTTGCTTCTTGAACTTTTTTCTTGTCAAGAAATCTATATTTGAACATGTGTTGGAAGAAAATTTCTTTACACTTTCGATGTCCTCATCTTTTCAAAAACCAAGTTAGATGGTTCATTTGTTTGGGCAAAGAAATTCTAAATTTCCTTCTCACGCTGTTTTACTCCACCACACGCCCAGTAGTAGACATGAGTTTGTTTATTAGTTATAGTGATAAAAAAAAATTATATTTGTTTTCGGTATGTTATTTTTTTTTCTTTTCAAAACTGACTTTGAATCTTAGAAAATTTTATCAGTGTAATGTGACCTATCCAAGCAGATAATTCGTAAAATTAAACAAAGATAGTTAACTTTATTTTTTGATGCAATCTTTTTTTTTGGCTATAATTTTTAATTTAGTTCACTGTTTGCTATTTTTTCTTCAGCTGTGTTTTAAGAATTTTAATGAATGCGTTTTACATAACTTTTTTTTTTTTGCCTTTTTACTTTTATCTTTCGAAAAGAGCGATCTATTTCTTCCCATACTAGATTGGATATAGAGTTCGATCATTTAGGTCAAAGGCAGTGCTCCTAATCGCTAGATTAACGGGATTGTTAATTTTACTCTCAAAATAACTCTTTTTAATGCCATATTTTAGTAATTTTTCAGGTATCGTATTCTCCCTCGCTCTTAACTTCTTGACGATTTATGCCAACGATTTGTAGAACAATAATCCATTTTTATTTTGAACGAATGTATAACTTTTGAGGATTTTTGCTACCTTCTTTTTTCCTCATATTTTTGTAGTCTCAGTTACAAAAACTCTTTCTGAGCCTCTGAAACTGGAGATTGTCTGCTCTACACTCCTCTAAAAATATGTCATTGCATCACTTTTCTAATACCCATCCCGCTGCAAGGTCAAACCAAAAATAAAACGGTTTGAGCATTAAAATAAAACGAAAAACCATAGGGGTGTTATATCATCGCAAAGGGGGCGTGGTAGCCCGATCGATGAGGCGTCGTACTCGTAACCGGAGGGTCCCGGGCTCGATCCTAGCCGATCAAATATCTACCGTATCTGCTAATGGTGGCTGGGCAACGTAAAATAAGGGTCGTGGTCACAATGTCTGAAACGATACCTCTGGGGGTACTAGACCAGGGGTTTGCTGGACCAGGGCCCCATCCCGGTTAAACCATGAGTTGTGGTAGGTAAGGGGTGACCGTAGAGAGTGAAGTGAAGTGTATCAGCGCAAAAAACACATAAATTGAGAAAATGGTTTGTTTTGCAACCGAATAAGTTGTTCAGACTACAAAAACAGCCTGTAATATCTTAGGACCCCGTTAAAACTCAATCCAGCCCTGGAAACTGAGAAAAAAAAAAGAAATAAATTGTACATGCAATTCATCGTAAAAGCAAAAAAGCCTTTTTTTGCGCGAAATCTAAGTGAAAGATCGGGAAGTTTTTGTGAGATGGGGGGAGGGGGCATAAACTCCTCCTAAAATTCAAGGCATGTGCTCCCCCACCCCAAGAAAAAAAAATTGGTCACTCTACGACTACGTTTAAATGCGTTGCTTTAAGGCCGTTCGACAAATTCATCGGGCTTTGCCATCCTAGCTGATGCCCCTTTGTTGCTCAATTTTTTCACCAATAATTTTGGAGGGCGATGCCAGAAGGCCGCTAAGCTCAAGCCTCGAGTATAAAGCATGAATTCATAGATGGTTTTAGAGGGATAATCAGCAACTAGCGTGTCTAACGCCTTTTCTTCAACCAAAACCTGATTTACCATTAGGCCAAATTTTTCCGTCAAATTGAACCATTAAAGTAAACTGCAAATTGGACGGGTTACTGTTCCAAAATTTCTAAACCAAGCCCAGCAATCACCATTTACACACTGTTGAAAAGTTCCACCCTCCCCTCTTTTATTTAGGCGCTGTTATTTGTAGATGCTAATTTTGAAAAGATGGAATTTTGGATCAATTAGTAGAATTTCTTGACTTTAAGTCTATATTTTTTCTCCTGAAACAAATCAACTGTGCCAAAAAAGTTGCACTAATGGGTGCAACATCAAATCTGACTTAATGCACAACCGATCTTTTACAGCATAATAAAATTTAGAATGAATAAGTTTTTTTCACTTTTATGTTATAAATTTCCTTCATAGCTTATTTCTCTCATAGCTCATCAAAATATGTGACAACAAATTAAATATATCAAGCATTTCAAAGTAGTTCAAACTACCCCGAAGTATAACTATTATTTCATATTGTATATTTTTATCTCAAGTATTTTTTTAAACGTATAATATTTTAATTTTCATGATTGACAACGAATATGAGAAGGTTTTCTTTTTTTATGCTGAATAATTTGAACTGGAATCAATCTCAAAAGGGGGAGGGGGCTCGGGGCCTCGCAAAATCTATTCGCCCAGTCTTAATTTTGCTCTTGCTACGCCACTGCACAAAAACTATGGGAGTAGTTGCATCTCATGCAAATCTTCCTCATACCATGAATGAAAAAAACCTCCAAATGTACGCTTTGAAAAAGTTTCTTTTTCCTTACGGGAATCATGCCAGAAGTAGTGAAAAACGTCTGGTCCATCCAATTTAGGGGAAGACCGCCTATATTGGACCACTGCTTAAATTGGACCTCGGGCTTAAAATCTAGTACAGAGATTTATGCTACACTTTAACGGTAGAAATAGAAAGTTTTAGGAATAAAATCAATGTGTATGAAGTTTCACCAGTCTTCGAACTGCGTAGCGTGAGTTACGCCATGATTTATCTTGCAAACGTGTAAAATCTTATTTTCCGGACTTATACCTAGTAAGATAGTACTAAAACTTGTAAGCTGAGATAAACTGCTGTTATAGCATGATAATCTGTGTTTAATAAGGATTACATCTATGTATTTACACGCACGATTGTGATAATTTTTGACAGAGAAATAAGCTGAAGAATAAAAAATTGCATGTTTTCCTTTATTGGACCGAAAAAATTTTCCTATATTGGACCGGTGGTCCAATTTAAGACTACGATTTTAAGCAAGACTTTTTGTTAATTGCAGCATAAAATAAGTAACTCATCTGAATTAATAGTGTGGTTAAGGTTATTTTAAGCTTACTTCAACACCTATTTACGATATTCATTTTTTTTATCAAGCACGTTTTCTAGAAACTGCAAATTCTTAAAATATATGGGGTTTTTTTTCCTCTTTTTCCATTAAGCTGCAATTTCAGGTTGTTAAACATAGTTATTAGTTTAAATATAATTTGTGTTGGTTTACTGAGAAAAAAATATGAATTTCTTCGATGTGTTCGAATTTTTTTTTTAAAGAAACAATTTATATGCTATTAAAATGTTCAATGTAGAGGAAGCCGGTCTGTTCACTGTTCAAAAGCCCCAAAATATATTGACGTATAAAGGTAAACACCAGTTGGAGTTGTAATGCTCCATGAGTGCAACAGAATTGCTAGCCCCCTCCCCCTTCCCCATGCTTTTTTTCAAAAGATTACGTTCCATGCATGAGCTTATTGCAAAAGCACCCCCTGGTGAGCAATATGCTTTTTCAAAAAAAGATTGGATCATAAACGATAACTCACACAATTGATACATTTCATCAAAACCGTTAAGCCAAGCATTGTAAAAAGAATGTTCATTTTAGATTCACAACACTTACATAAAGAACATAGATGCAATAAACTTGGCTAACGAGAGCGATATAATAATGATTTCTCTTTAAGCACACCATGCACGTATGTAAGGTCTTTATTCAGTCTCTATCTACATATTTTAATCGAGCATGTGATGCATAGATGCGAGAACATCTAATGAGATCCATTACCCAATATCGCGTAGAAGAACTGTTTCGTAACTTTTATGGGCAAACCGCAATCTAAGCCATGGCAAATGCTGTGAATTGATTCTAAAGAATAGGAGTTTGGCCTGTTAATTGACATGTGTTTAATGGCATTGACTTGCCTGGAGCAGAGTTAAAGAGGTAAGTAGTCCAGATAAAACTACGCAAAAGTGAACAGATTACATGTTCGGTGTAAGTTGTACTGTTGTACGCTATGTACAGGAACTAGCTACGACTTAAACTAGTACAAGCTCTGCAGAATCTGCGGATAGTTCTCATCAAAGCATGATTGTTAACTCCAACTATGATTTTGTAAAGCCCCGGCTCATATATCACCTTACCTAAAAAATAGAAAGAGCAAAAAGAAGGCTATCTCAGCAATCATTCTAACGCCGTATGAAAGAAGCATAGAACAAAGACACACAAGAAGAAGCAAGAAACTGCACAAAACAACTGTTATTGCAATATTCTCTACAGAGATAAAGTGCAAAACATGATTAGGTGCATGAAATGCCATCGATGAGTTTATCAACACTGCCTAAGTGAGACCGAAGCAAAAGAAATTCTATTGCAAATGCTGGAAAAAAGATGCATAGTTCAAATATAAATTATTCTACGATTTCCTGGCATGGTCCAATTTAGGAAGCGCATGGTTCAATATAGGCACATATATTCTTAAATTGGACTTTTGCAACTTTTTGTAAGATAATTTTTTAAAAAATAATTTCCATATTTTTAGAAAATATAAGCTCCTAGGGCGATTCCTGATTAAATTTAGCTTACGATGCCCTATTTTGTATTTTTGTATTGCTTCACATTGAGCGACACAAGCCTCCTGTTCTTAGGGGGTCCAATATAGGCGGTCTTCCCCTACACCTTTTCTCGTCAGAAAAGACAACACCATCCTATTTCTCCCCATGGTGCTGTATTTTTTGACGAACTGCACTCTTCTGAACCAATCTCTTTTGAACTTCTGTTAGAGGCTGTCGTGACTTTAGTTTTCCACAATGAAACTTTTTTACGTTTTGTAAAACACGTCGGACAGTTCGACTACTGCACAGTAAGTTTAATTTCCGTTTAATTTCCGTCAATGTATGTTTTTTTTTTCTTCGCCTCCGCTTTCCATATTTCCCGGGATTTTTAAGGAAATTATAAATAACCTTTTCCGATCTATTCAGCTTCGTTGCAATTTGACGTGCACTTAGTCCTGAAGTTTTGAGTGCAACCACTTTTCATTTCCAAACTCCTTTGCAGTATGCCTAGTAGCATAACTGCAAAAATAGAATTCGACGATACTAATCGCTTACTAAGCATTTACTAGGTGACCCGTGCGGAATTCCGCAAAAAAAAAAAAAAAAAAAAAAAAAAAAAAAACCTCTAAACTTAAAATTTAATACGACAATTTTTATTGGCTTCATTTGCACAACATCGCCATCTACTGCCGTCGTTCTGACAACTTTTCAAAGAGATCAAAGACACGTTCACTTTTACAACTACTACAAAAGTGATACCCTATATTAAAATCAAATACCCAAGGCTACTACTAAACTAAATACTAACGTTATCGCAAAACTACCATAGTATTTTGAAACAATAAAAGTTACAATTAAGGTTTACCGAGCTAAGCCTTGGCTTGAAATGTCGCATTTAAAATTGATTTGAACAACAATGTAACGATTTTGACAGTTGAGCAAAAAATTTGACTTTTTCAAACTTCAATCGCTTATAAGTCGCTTAAAAGTGGATTTTCGAGATTCTCGTTACGCGGCGCTAGCGGAGAAACGTTCTAAAGAACGCATTTTTTTTAATCTTTCGAATGAAATCAAAATGGAGACGATACGACAATTATTTCGCTAGATAGAGTCAATTTTGTGCCCAAAAATTGAAGTTCGAATAAAAAACGAACCGACACTTTTTAGAGGGTGGGTCTAATTTTCGTCAATAGCCCGCGGGATAAGCTTCAAAATCATAAATTTTCTTGCAATTCGATAAAGAAATGAGCGAGTTTCGACCGGGTATAGGATTCGGCTTAGAGAAATAATATATGGAGATATTGTTAAGTAGTGCCTTGTGCAGAGCAAAAAACATGCAAATTTTGCTTTTCAGAAATCAAAAATATAGTTGTCTTTATAATTTTGCCCAAGTCATATGGGGGGGGGGAGCTGTCTAAATCCAAAATGCGTCTTATGAATATGAATTTCCCATATATTAACATCAAAGCTGATTAAAATATTCTTCATTTACCAATAGTTACCTGACATAAAATTTGCTTAATGTTCCATGCAATGGTAGCCAAGATTTGGCGATTTTCCCTTTGTCCTTATAATTTTGACCACCAGTGTAGTGTTAGATAGATTTAAGTAGCTAGATACATAAAAACAGATGCATAGATCATACAGAAATATATAAAAAGGCTGTATATGGATTAATAGAAATGGAAAGATAGTGATACGTTGATATAAATATAGATATTAATAGATAGAAATAGATACACATATGATAGCGATAGACAATTATAACTAGCTGGATAGATAGAAATAGGTACGTTTGTAGATAGATAGATGCAAATAGATAGAGATATAGATATAGATTAGATATATCAAGAGATATAAGTAGGTAGATACAAAAATATAAGCAGATAGATAAATGATAAATAACTAGGTATATAGGTAGGGCTTTTATTCTAACTTAACATTAAGAAAAGAGAGCAGTTGAATATTTGACGCAAAGAAAGAAAATTGTTTTCTGGTCATAGCTTAAACGCTGTATTGTTTAGCAATTATGAAAAAAAGGCTAGTTGTGTACAATTTCATTTTGTCATGAGCACCAATTAATGTTTTAGCTAACTGAATGTTCATTTTGCGAGGATTTTATATTTAAACCCTGTAGAGAGAGAGAGAGTGTGTGAAGATAAAGCGGCTCGTTTACAATTTTAGACGCTAGTAATAAAGGTTAAAAAATGTTTAGTTTTACATTTTCTTGCACTTTCAATTTTTTTAGCTAATATTAAATTACTTTACAGACGCAATGTTCGATCTGAGTACAGACAACTATTAATTACACTTAAGATAGGGAATTGCTCTTACCTAGTTGCATTGGGATTGGTGAGCCGTCTCACTGACTTCAGATGATCCTCATTGTTGAGTAAGTTTATTTGTTTCTGCGTGAGCAACACCATGTCCAAAACGTTTGTGATGAGTCGCGTCTTCAGCGACCTGTCGAGCTCCGCAGAGCCCACAAGGCTCGGAGAACGGTTTACCTGGAAACAAAACACAAGATGTTACAGTGTCATGGAGAATCTTAAAGGTGCTTTTTAAAAATGTTTACAGATCTTTGAAAAGTTTTTAAGTTTTTCAAAATTGTTTCAAAAAAATCTAAACTTCCCAAACGATCCTCAACTATGTTTGAAATCAAATGAAAAAAAAATCGATCTGAAGATAACTAAGATTCATTTCCATCTTATTTAGATGAATAAGCAATTTGCTATCACATAATTTAGAATTAGCACAAAAACTTATGTATATCAAAATAAAAAAATAAGTAAACATTATAGCAAAATATTAAATACTCCTGCTACAAAGAAATATAGCGAACTAAAAAGGTAAAGAATGGCAGATGGTTTAATGAAACGGGTTAGCCCCCTTTCGCCTTTCCTCGTTTTCCTCTTTCAGTTACTTTATTTCATTCGACGTAAACTGACTTGGTATTTTTCAAAACTAGTCTTGAACATCAAAACATATAACTATGGACAAAGAAAATTGCTCTAAGTATCTTGCAGCTTCAGAATTTGATTTAAACATCACGTTGTATGACCCTCTCAACACTGTCCAGCTCGAAATACAGGAGATAAAATCGCGTATTTTTGCCAAGCACTGATGTTCCTATTACGGTGCTATAGGAATAATAACACTTGCTTGTCGGTGAATACAAACAATTTCTCTTCTAAGAGTACTCTATTTATAGCGGAATTTTCTTCGAAACATTAACAAATTCCCATCAGTTTTACGTATCTTGCCACTTAACGTTCATAATACATCGTTTCTTGTCTTCTCCGTGGAGCAGAAATCCTTTAAAAGACAGTCCGACATTATCCGACATTTTGGTTCCGAGAGAGAGTTTGGATCCAGCCTTGTTTCAAGTACTATTTGCAAATATGTTATTATATTCGGCAGGCAATCCCAATGAGAGACCATGTGTACCCAGTCGGAAACTAGGCCCCCTCTCTTAGGGAGGGGGATAGTTTGGATTCGGAGATGCATAAATGCTATGAGATTATGGGTGGATAGGGGCTGGAGGACACCAAACTGACTAGGAGCCCACCGTGGACCGCAGCAGCTCTATCGGCAGTTACGTACATAGGAATTTATTTTGGAAGGGGCACAAGTAAAATGGGATACCACCTGCCAAATTTAACTTTGAAATGATCGAAAATCTTATTCAAATGATCTCTTTTGTGAATGGCTCGGGCCTCTTTGACTCCCCCTTCAAATACATCTTTAAGTCTCGGATTGCTACGACGTAGCGTAAAAATAACTAACTAATTAAAATATTGGGTAACACTTCACTTTGAGCAAATCTTTAAGGTAACTGACTTCTTAAATGTAATACATAATTGTTTTCGGAAAAATGGTTCCTGTAAACAATCGTATTTTCATGCCTCACTTATTTTGAATCAAAATCAAGAAAATCTTCTTTTACAGAAAAATAGCCAAACATCAATCAACACTTCTGAAGCTTAGCTACCAAGTTTTCTTCAACGTTCAAGCCTTCTCTTTTGGAACCAAAATGTCGGATGAAGCAGCTCCGTTAATATAGTGGCCTTAAGGTGGAGGAGAGAAAGACTAAAACGTTCTCTTATCACATTCCTCTCGGAAATATAAAGACGTCGAAGAGAGAGCCAACAGGTGGGAGGGGCGATTATCCATTCCTCCAGCGTTCCTCGTCCGGGCAAAATGAACGCGATTTGAAGAAAAAGAAGAAACTCGGAAGAAAAAGAAGCGACCATCGCGTCACAGGTGATTTGACAGAAATAAAAGTCATAAGGCGACGAATTGTCGGCACTGCTGCAGAGCGACAGGAGGGAGAGAGATTGCGCCCTGCTGACGTAATAACAAATGTGTGTTGATCCTCAGAGTCTTTTAAAAACACGGATGTCATTTTAATCGACCGCAAGCATGGCTCACTTAAGTTGCATTTCGAAGTACAATCATTTTTGGGTGGTAATAATCGTGGTATAAAAAGTTGAATCAACATGTGACATATGGGAACTGTAACTCTTGGTGCGGTGCGTTTATTACTTTCCCGCTTGATGGATATGTTAACGTTCTGAAATTAAAGAATTTTATGTGTGAAAATGAGACGATTTCAATTTGCATCGGTTTCATAAAAGCTCATTGAGAAACTTTACTAAAACATTAATAAAATTAAAACGTAATCAAGAAAATTGTAATTAAGCTTACAGTTATAATAATCCTTTTTATTTCTGCAATAGATTTAGTTAAAATTATGCTTTTTAGCACTTTTATTACACCTTTACTTCCTGAAAAAAATTCAATAATTATTTGATGGAAAGTATTATAAAGGCAACTGATGGAACCAGGTTCCATCAAGTGAGTCCATGAGGACTGCTCACAGAGCCGACCCCTTCCCCCCTTCCCTCTCTCTTTTTCTATGTTAAAAATTAAAATTGCAAGTTACAATGACTTTTGATGACGATATGGTGAGCAACTCACAAAGATGCTTATACTTAAAAAGTAAAAAAATATTTAAACTATAAAGAGCGTAGGTGGAAACACTAAAGGCCAATGTCTTAACAGGAGCAGGGTCAGGTACTCAAGTTGAACAAAAGAAGAGAACTTGTGCTGGTACATATAATCAAAATGACTCCACCGGTAAATATAAAAAATGTATAATCCGTTACTTTCTCGCACTGATTTGTCTACCGGTAGAGTCATTTCGACCATACCAACAACACCTGATGTCTTTATTTTTAAAGCGGAGTAAGCCTTGTAGGGATATCAGCAAGGTTAATTCCAGTTGAACGCCTAAGTGTTATAGTCCACAAGAACCGGTTGAAAAAGTGAGGTCCCGGGCACAGTAGCAACAGGAGAAAACCTAAAATTACACAAACGCTTAAACTTAGAAAATTAATCATTGATTTTAAATTAACTTTTTTTACTATTTAACTTGAAGAAAACCTGACGCAAGTAAAACATGGCTGTAGCAATTAAAATTTGACTTAAAATAAAATAAATACGCTAATTCAAAGCTTATCGCGCATTTTCTCCCTCATGACAGTTTCCCAGATAGCACACTTCGTTTAACCTTGTGTAGTAAAACCTCTCTAAGCAGCCACCACTTCGATCAAAGAAATTACGATCTCTCAGAGGGAGTGGTCACTTTAAAGGTTTTCATTACGATTGCGAGATAATTTCTATAATATCTAACGTCAACAAGTTAACATATTTTTTTTAATTTAAAATGAAGCTTGATACTTTTCTAATGGGAAAATAGCATTTTATTTGATGTTTTATTACATTGACGTCCCATGATCTTCCATCGAAATGCCCCTGCTCTCAGTCGCCACTGTAATTATCAAACCATTCCACTGCTGTTTCATGCTGGAAGGATCTGGAATCTCGGATTCGAGAATGGTCCGAATACTGCCTGTATTAATTCTTCTCCAATTTACTGTTCTTCTATTAGCACAGAACTTTCATTGAGCTGCTTGAGATTTATAAAAACATTCTTTGAAATCGTTGCAAATCAGATCATTGACCAAAAATAAACGAACGTGAATAAAATTTATACTCCTAATAAGACCTTCTCTAAGCTGATCTTGAGCCAAAAGGCTGAAGATTAGAAATAGGAAGCGAACATATTTTTTGAAAAATTGAAATGATGAACTCAATCGGCGGCTGTTCAGAGGGGTTGGGTTTCCACTGCTAGGGGGAGTTTTCACACCAGGTTTATGTGTTGAAAATTAGTGCCACGAATTGGCCGTTAAGAAGGGGTGGCAGCTTTGTAGAATTTGCGGCTCGAAGAGGTTTTACTGTAAATATTTTTAAACCTTTATGATACGGTTGAAGTATGTGTTTGCTACCTGTGTGCGATTCTCACCTCCAGTAGATAGGGCTTCAGTTTCTCGTCCAGTAGGATGTCGAACCCGAGCATCTCGAAGCAGGGCGGCACTGCCGAAGGGGCGGGGCACGTAGCGTGAAATACGTGGCGCAGTTGGGGCAGCGCAGACAGCAGGGTCTTGACGATGATGCCGTCGATGGCCATCCAAAGATCCGGAGCCGAGATGCCCTTGTCCGCGAGATAAGCGTTCAAATCCGACAACGACCTGGACGAAGAAGGAAGTTGTAAGTAAAATCAGGCGGCGTACAGTGAGGGAGTTGGATCATTGGGGGTCCCCTCCAATAGAGCTCTTTGTTTTAATCGTTTTGCTTATATAGAGTGACGGAGGGTAAGGTGGCAAATCAGGTAAGGTGACGAATTTACAATATCTGTAATTCCTTCATTGATATTAGCATATCACTCACAGATAATGAAAGGAGCATTTTTTAAATTCGATCAGTATTAAATTCCATAGGCTTAAAAAAATAATGTGCTCCTTTCATTCTCGGTGTGATGTGGAAAAAGTAGGGGAAAGTTGGGTAAAACCGGGTAGTCGGGAGCAAACCGGGTACCCCCTTCTAGCCTCTGTAAGCGCTGCAACCGCGTGAAAAACAGAAGAACTACCTTCTACCTTGATGAAGAAGCAGTGGCGATTGCATCAGAAAGCAATAGACACGCTTATCTCGTTCCTGTGAAGGAAATTCTATTTGACTGGTTTTTGCTTAGGATTTTTGAGCAAAACAAAACCGAATTGTACTACGTTCCTGTTTCTGCATGAATAAAGGTATGTAGCTCTCTTTGTACAGCATTTAATTACCTTCATTATCATTGTAAGTATTTGTATGTAGCGTTCTGTATAGTCATTTGACGCCATGTCTTATGAAAGCTTTATGTGCGGGGTGAATCCGGGTACTAACCGAGGGGCAAAACCGTGTACCCGGTTTCACCCCTTGATTTTTAAAACATAATAAGTCTATTATATAATTAAAAACAATTTTTATTTTACCAAATTATTTTACAATGAGGTTTCAAGACAAGATACATTAACCATCGAATCTAACAGCTTCGGAACCCGAACAAATCAATTTGCCCTGCAGTTTTAAGTCCATGTCTCCTAACCCTGAACCTATTCTAGATGCATCATTCAGTGTTTCACCTTCCGAATTAATGCCTCCACCGTACACTGAGAGAAAGATAAGGGCGAAGGAGGACAAAAGAAAAGGTAAAACTGTAATTTTGACAGGCACCCCATACAAACGTCAACTTCAATCTACACTAGAAGCGAAGAAAAAGAAAAATTATAAAAAGAAGACCAAAGGTGGACACAAAAAAAAAAAAAACCTGATGGAAAGAAAAATGAATTAAAGAAAAGGCAACAGCAAAAAATTAAGTCTAAAAACAGTTTAACTAACTTACAGCTCATTAATGTGTCCTGTTATACTAATTATGATATTTTATGACAGCAGTTAACATATGTTGCTAAATAAAACTTGAATTTTGTGGAAACTTTTAAATTTTTTATTTTCCCATTGCAATAACATATCTACCCGGTTTTACCCCACTAGTGGGGCAAAACCGGGCAAAATGACTTTTTTTACAAAAAAATTTGTAAAAATTTAGAAAAAAAAACTGAAATATTTTCAAGACTGTGGTTCCATTAACACATAAGTAGAGCATACTTTTGCCAAATTTTGTTACTCTATGTTAAAAACTGTGAGTTTTGGGAGCCTTCAAACCTTAGGTACCCGGTTTTACCCTACTTTCCCCTACTTTTTGATTCTGAGGTGTTACGTAACGAAGTTCAATGCAAGAGAAGTTGGAATCCATAGTTTTGAGAGCAAAAACCGGCAAGATGTATTTTCCGGCTTGTAAATGGGCCATTCCATGAAAAGTGAAACCAATTGGTCAAAAATTCATATTGAAGTTATGTTGCTATGTTATACATCATTTTAAATCTTAAGATGTATATTTTAAGAATCCTGCATTGGTTTTTTGGTGAGAGTTAGAATAATACTTGTTTTCTTAGTTGGAAGTACGATATTCACGAACTTGTAAAAATCAGAAAAAAGAACACATTTTCAAATGCATATTTCTCATCGAAAAATAAAAACAAAAATAACTACTTGTAGCACAATTTTAACTACTAAGACGGTACTATAATAATATGCATTCATTAATTTCTTTTGAATTGATCTAAATGGTGTAATAGAAGTTTTAAAAAAAGTAGTTTGATGTTACGTCTGTAACAAAAAAGAAGCAAAAGTTGTCATTACGTTCTAAAAAATCAAAATTAAAAAAAACCCTTAATGGTCCTTTTGGCAAATTTTTAGAGTAATTGCCCACCATAGTTAAAAATATTGCAACTGATTTAGTTTTTAAATTAATGCTGTTACAGACGTAACATTTCGGACATAACAAATGGCTCTATGTTACGTCCGTAGAAAAGTAAATTTCCAATTAAATAGGTAAAAAGCACAGGATGAGCAATACATGTATATAGCATAATATGGTACGAGTACTAAATTTTCTGGTGTCCTGATTTTGAAATTTTTAATTATGTCGGCATGTAATTGAAATTTATTTGCGAAAATGCCGTTTAAAATTCGAAAACGTCGGACGAAAAAGGACACATTTTTTGATTCAAAAAAAAAATTATCAAAATTGACCAACTGTCACCAAGAAGGTTAAATTTTAGTTTGGTACTAGTATTCTGCTATATCATCCAACATTTTCAAATTTTTAAGTTCTCCTAAGACCAATCATTGATTCCAGGGAGGAATTTACTTTTCCCGATTTTTTTATGTAGCAGCCCCATTTATGCATTAATTTTAAGAATACAAATAAATAAATTTGTGTGAAGGCCCTTCTAAACTTTTCTTGTGTCAATCTTTCTTGGAAATAATTGTCTTAAGATGCATTAATTTATTGTTACATATTGACATATCGGCATATGCTCTCAACTCCCCCAGACTTACCCAAATTTTCTAAAACTGTTACAGTATAACAATAAAATATTCAAATAATGTGTTAATTAATGCTACTGTATTGTTTTAGCACAAAAATCTTTGTTTATTCCTGCTTTAAAATACTGTTTTCTACTTTCAAATCAGAGATGTTACGTCAGTAACACCACTTTGTTTCGTCCGTAACAAGTTTATGATTTTTTTTTCACAAATTCGGCAGTCAAAATCCACACAATCTTTATGGTTTTAGGAAGCTTGAAGTCTCTAGAACACGTATTTAAAAAAAAGTTCAAAATTTCTGTATAATTCAGAGGAATATTGTAAGTTGTATGACATAGTCGAGTTTTTGCTGTTATGTGAATTACGTCTGTAACAGGCAGTTTTTAATTTCTGTATTTTTTTGTAATTAAGCAATCTGCACGCAAATTTAATGTAGCATAGACATCATCAAGTTACACTACAGGAAAAAAAATTGAAGACTTTCATCAGCCCAAACTAGAATTATTTGTATTCAAAGTCTGCGATTGTTACGTCTGTAACGATGGAATTGCCCAAATGTAATTTGTCTTGTCAATGTCTTTATATGTTATGTCAATAATGTCAATGTCTTTACAACGTAAGGAATTACTCAACGAGAGTAAGTTTCTTTTTTCTTCTATTGATTATTTGTTTAGAACAAGCTGTAATGCATAAACCATGTGTGGTGTAGAATGTTGACGATAGGCTATGGAACTGAAAATAACACTCAAAACGAAAACAGCAGAAAGGAGTAAGATGGTTGGTCGAGTAAGATGACAAGTTAATTGCTCGTTTCTCATCTTATTCGACAAGTGTTTGAGTAGTACCTATTCTGTTTAAGAAAAACCCTAGACATCAACATTTATGCAAATAAAGATTTTCAAGCTTCGTATACTACTAAATTCTGTTAAACCACACAAACCGAAGAAGACTTCCCAAACTATTGCTTATCCCAGTGCTAGAGTTCTCCCCAAACTCAATCAGGTTAGCAAGACTACCTCCATAACCTATCAACCACTCAAATGTTCTATCATAGTCATCAGCACCCCTTGACACTTCCTCCGCAGCTCCCAATTGGCTCAGGAGATGGCCAACAAGAAAGCAATGAGAATAAAAAGAAAGCAACTGCCTCCTTGTCACCAGATCGTCTTTTCTTTGAAACTCATATTCTCTCCCATCTTTAAACATTTCAAACAAACTTCTAGCCATGATATAGAGAAGAATACGCTCCCCATCAACTTTCTGTAACATCATATGTGCATGCAATACACCGCCAACTCGGTTATTTCGATCCATGGACTGCAGTTTCGTGCTTATTATGCACTCATCAGCATGGAATACGAAAGTAACGGAGTTGGAGGCAAAAATCCTCTTATAGAGCAAAGAGAGTCAAAAAAAAAACTGGTAGCTGATGTGAAATTAGAATACTAGCGAGCGACCGCACTTAGTACGTACAACTCGTAAATTTTAAGGCAGAGCTTAGGTATAACCGAGTTAGAGGTGTATTGAATGGTATAGTTGAAATGGAATGGTATAGTTGGCGGGGCATTGAATGTATTGTTTGTTCATCGTGTGTCAGTTTCATTAAACCGTATGCGAAAGCGAAACTATATGTACTTGAATGGCTCCCAATCTCATACTACTAAAGTCACGACCCTTAAATTTTAGCCATCTCGTCCACACCCATCCCACGACACACACATCAATCATTATTAATTCCTTTTGTGTTCATTGATTTCCTTATTCACCTGAAAAAAAAAAATTACTCAGAATTTATTGAACAACCCTCGTAGATTGTCAAAAGCGAATCTGTATTACACATCTCAAAGTCTGCAAACTTTCTAAAAATGCTTTTTTTTTTTTTTTTTTTTTTTTGTACGTGTGTTTCATTTTTATATCCTAAACACTTTGTCTCAACAAACGAAGCATAGTTTTAGATAATACCATGTAGTTAAAAATCAAAAGGTCTAAGTTTAAGAAAATATTTTCTTTTTGTGTTTCTTCTTTTCCTCTCCACGTAGTTTGATTCAACAAATGATGCACAGATTTTCAAATAATATATAATGCAGTTAAAAATCAAACGGATCTTAACTTTCATACTACACATAAAGTTAGGATGCGTTTAATTTCTTGCAATACGATTCAACCTGTTGCTACTCACTGCTTGTGTTTTTTTTTTTTTTCAATGCGTATTCTTATGTAAATAACCATTTATTTTAATGTGCAGTTTATATTTGTTTGAAATGTTCATAAAACCAGTGTTATTCCGCTGGATAATGTATCTGTTTATTCTTACTATTCCTTCTGATCTGAATTAGATCAGACCAGTGATTTTCTTTTCCGATTTCATAACACCCAAGTCTTTCTATTAGGTCCTTTTTTTTTCTTTCTTCCTTTCTTTCTTTCTTTCTTTCTTTTTTTTGTAATCTAACCCAACTGCAATGCAATGCTATGGGTTCGCTGTTATCACACTTGGTACAAGTTGGAAAAGTGTTAGTATGTTAATTGAAGCATGATTTATGCATTAAAAGTTTTAATTTTGTTTTCGGTTCATTATACTCACTTCTTGCAAGATTGAGAACGGAACGTATCATCTCCTTCAACCTTTCTGTTGACTGCGTAGTTTGTCAAGTGCATTTTCTTCACTCGCTAAACGAAATAAACAGCTTTCAACGTTGCATTTCTCAATATAACTTTAAAATAACGGAAATAATAATAATAACAATACAGCAATAACAGCACTAATAATAACAATAAGATAATACAGTCGACGCTCGATATAACGACCGTCTCCGTCCTACAGAAAACGGTCTTTATAACGAATGGTCGCTGTAAGAGGTAGAACATAGAGTATATTGGGATACAGTCGGGAGTTTTCTCACCGGTCGTTATATTGGGATGATCTTTATAACGTGTGGTCGTTATAACGAGCGTCGACTGTACAATAGTATCAACACTAGTAATAGAAATAGCAATACTAATTATGATAATTATTATTTATAATAACAATAACAATAAGGCTCAATATACATACTCGATATATTTGTAATAGTATTAGCACAACAATAAAATATATACAGATATAAATCACAAAACTTAACTTTTGTGCTTTAATATCGCTCACATATTTGTTTATTTTTTCAGCATAAAAGTAATTGAATCGTTTATTTCGAAAAGGTAACATCTCTATTTTGATCTCCTCTGTCTCTTTAGAAAATTAAACAGCGCACGGTTATATTTTTGAATGTCATAATCAATGGTTATTTGGTAAATTATTGCAGTAATTGTGTACTTAACTAAATGCAGTTTTTCATTGATTATGACATTCAAAAATATAACCGTGCACTGTTTAATTTTCTAAAGAGACAGAGGAGATCAAAATAGAGATGTTACCTTTTCAAAATAAACGATTCAATTGTATTTACATCTTATGGATAAAGTACAGTTACCATGGCACAAAGATATTGTCATAGATGGATCTAGGGTTTAACCGCCATCTCCTTGCCCTCATCTAAATGTGTCAATTTATGAATGCACACTTACTCTGTTGCGGTTTCTCGTCAGCAGCTGAGAGTGACTAGGAAGTTCGTTTGATCAAAAATGTGGGATTATGTAACTGTATCACTTAATTTGGAAACACTTACCATATTTGAATTGTTCGGTTTTTTATAAAGGATTGTTGCCAACCGGACTAAACCTTCTTCAAAGATATATACTCTCAATGGTGACACGGAAGTAACTAGGACGTAGAGACGAAGGTCGAATTTGTATCCATCAAAAAGAAAAGGCTGAAAAAAATATTGCTATTAATAATGATTAGAATTAATTTTCTAATGCTCTCTAAATTTGATTTCACTAGATAACTTGTAGGCCTCCTCCCAGTGACGTAAACGTGCGAGGAAAGAGGACGTACGAGGTTTGTAGCCGCATTTTTTTAAAACAAATAGTTATCCTAAATCAGTGTCATTCCTAGGCTTTCGTATGAAAATCTCGACTCATACATCAGATGCATAATTAGCTCCCATACCACTCTTTCTACAGCTCTTTCCTGTGGGGCTGAATGTAAGCCCCAGATATTTTTCGGCAGGTACTAAGTCCTGCCCTCATATATTATATCTATCAATCCTCTTTGAAGTTTAAAAATCACTCGATTACAATTGAGAATCATATCTTTCTCGAATCTTCTCATTCTTTTGCAAAGATTAGCATATTCGTACACAGTATCAAAAAAGAAGAAAAAATAGAAAAAATCAGGGTAAACGTGAAAAATGACGAAAAATTGAGGAAAATTACAGATCTACGGAAGAATTGTAAGCTTGCTTTTCTAAATTTCACCCTTTCATAGCAATCACGATTTTTACTATCTTAAAATAAAACAAAATTAATGGTTATAAAAATACTCAAATACCTCTACTTCCTAGTGTTTGTTTCATATCATAATTTTAAATTTGCTATTCTAAGATAGGGCGCTCTTTTAAATCTTGCAGAGAGGAGGCATACCTAGGTCTGTGTAAGCCGCTGCCGCTTCCTCTTTGCGTCTTGGGTTGAAAATGGTAAGGCCGACAAAAAAGCATGTTAGCCTGGTCGGAAACTACGGGGTCAGCCTTTTGGAAGGCCCGGCACGGATTTGGAGTGGTATAATTTTTATAAGTTTTATGAAGGGATTGAAGCGGAGACCAAACGGACAAGGGGCTCAACCAGGGCCTGATTATGGGAAATTTTCTAAAAACGGATGCACAGTACTAAATAATTGTGTATTTTTAAGAAAAAAATTAATGATTCATAAATTGCAAAATAAAAACAATCTCTTTTGATACTTAATTAGTATTTCTCTTAGTTAGTTCATTTTATATAAGTAAAAAAAATTCTTTCTTGAGAATTAGCTGTAAAACTCTTGAGCTAAAATGGATATAAAAAAGCAGTATCAGGGCTACACATAATGCATACATTGCAACTGCATAGGACCTTGCAGAGCTACATACAATGATCCCCAAAAAAGGCTTGTATCGCCACTGCGAAAAAGTTAAAAGATTTTTTTGTTGACTTAAAAAGGCAGAACATAGAAGAGGGCCTCCAAAGTATTGTCGGCCTTGGGCCTCACTTTTAGTTAGTCGGGCCCTGGGCCCACCGTGGCCCTCGACAACCCAGGAAAATGGCACTCGGTCTCACCTTGCAGATGTATTTTTGACAGACCACATTCTTGTACTTGTGGATTTTGTGTCCTCCCTTCACGAGATCAATTCCACATCCTTGGCAGCTGCTGTGTGGCTTAATGATAAACACATCACTCTGGTGCTTTTGACGCTGCATGTATTGTGTCAGTTTGAGGGATCTGCAGGAACAAAGTTTGTATAAGAATTCTTTCATCCTTGTAATTTCGAAACTTTTAACTATTTTGTTAAATACATGAAAAGCAATTACAATGAAACCCACTTGATTAACCGAAGTAATCGGAACCATACCTCTTTGGAAAATTGAAAATTTCGTATAAAAGAAGGTACTTGAAAATGACTGTTAGACTACCAGAAACTTGAACTCTGCTCTTTAGCATGTAGGGTAGATTGGGGAAGATGCCGCATCACGTGGTTCACGTGGCCAAAAAACTGCGCAGCGGTCAGTTGGAAAGAAGCATTGTATACAGTTGAAGCATACAAGAAGATTTTGTTGATTTCCAATAATAAGTGGGCATTTAACATTACTTTGTTATCACAACTGTTCTGGTTAGTAAGGGAATGTGGGGCAAAGTAAAATATTTTCATAGTTTGCAGCACAACCAATCCAGCAATATTTTAACCAAGTTCCTAGACATATAGTAGTATAATTCCTGTCAAAAATAAAATCTTTCCAAAGATCTACGAAAAACATTATACAAGTAATTTTCAAAATTTGATATCATTATTGTAATATTCGTGATTTTTCAAAAATATTTCTTGTTATTATTAAATGATAAAATTTTTGTAATAATCATTTTAACTACTAATTGAGATCTACTAATGCTCAGTGCAATCCTTATTTAGTTCATATTACGCATGTTTTAATTTTAAATGTTCAATGTAATTAGTCAAGTGCACGTGGGGCAAAGTGGATGGGGCAAAGTGAAATAATTCATTTCGTTTGCTTATGCATTCATTAACTAAATCACGAACATATTTCTTCATTCATTAATTTATTCAATTCTTTTACTTATTAATTCACTTATTTATTCATCCATTCTCTTATTTTGTCATTCATTCTCCGTTTTATTCCCTCATTTCTTTTTCCCATATAGTAATTAAAATAAATTTATTTATTTTTTTTATTTATTTATTCTTTTTTTTTTCATTAATAATTCATACATTTGTTTATTTACGCATTCATTTGATGAAAATTACTGTAAATCATCCAATCTAAAATGTTTTATTTCAAAAATATTGTATTTTTCATTTTGCCCCTTGGTTTTTAAAGTGAAAAATTTCTCTTCTTTTTTAATTTGAAAAATAACTGCCAAAAATAAAAAATAACATTTAAACTCAAGTTTTATTACAAAATACCTTATTCTTTCTACGTGTACACTGATTTTTAGAACAAATTTCTAATTTGTTCATTTTGAAACAGGTGAGTCATCTTAACTATTTCACTTTGCCCCGCACTCCCCTACCTGAAATTATATTGCAGCTTAAATCATATTAACCGTAATTTTGATGGTAAAGAAAAAAACTCGGTTAGCTTTCGTAAGCTTGAACTGTGGCAGGGACGTCATTTCAAGTTTTTCCAGGAGGGGGGGGGGGGGCAAATGGTCCAAACACATTGCAACTTCATCGGAAAACATAAAAAAACCACGCCCACTTATATATAAATACATTGATTTCTCAAAGTCAGGGGGGGGGGCGATCGACCCCCTCCTGCCCCCCCCCCCTAAATGACGGGCCTGAACTGTGGGCTTTATATTAGGAGAATAATGACTTCAGTCCGCAACTGCTGCGCGATGGGCCGTGGTGGCCCGATCGGTAAGGCATCGGACTCGTGTCCGAAAGGACCCGGGTTCGATCCCAGCCGATCAAAGATCCACCGTCTTGATTAATGGTGACTGGGAGGCGTTAAAAATGTCGTGGTCACAAAGTCCTCCAAGTGAAACGATACCTCTGGGGGTGCTAGGGCCTATGGTTTGCTCGACCCTAGATTCTGGTTCAAAATTAAGAGCAGAGCGCTATTCAGGGCCCTATCCCGGTTAAACCACTAAGCTGGTAGGTACGGGGGGCCCTGGAGGGTGAAATGAAAAAAGAAAACTGCTGCGCGATGCTAGGCGGGCCGTTGCCTATTTCAGTGCTTTGGGGAAGACGTCGTCGCCGAGTATTGCTTTTGGGGAAGATGCCGTAGTTTCACTATAGAACACGAACCAAAGTCCTGGATGAAATTTCCCCAGTGCCGTCCTACGAGAAAAGAGAGCGAAACAAGTAAGGAAAAAAATGAAAAAAAGACTTGAGAAACAAGCTCGCAAAGACAACAAAAACGGGATCACAGTAAATCAAGTGGTTTAAATAAAAAAAAGATATTTATTAACAACTAAATCAGTTAGGAAAACTACGACTTTTTGGAAGATATTATTTTTAAATCCCCGAACGCAATACGATGAGCAACTGACGTAAGAAGAAAAGTACAGCAAGACGTCGGAGTAATGTGATTGGATTAAATGCACTGTATGCAGCAACTGGCTGCATGAATTGTGCTCTAAATTTGAAAACAAATGTGCAGTCTGTAGAAGAGCCGAAATATTACTGAAGAGGGAAAAGGAACACTCTAAAAAATCAAAGAGTAACTTTTTGGACGTATACAAGTAATATGTTCATTGTTATGCTCATTTAATTAAATTAATATCACTACGCATGAATTTTATCAAACGGCATCTTACCCCAAAGAAGTAATCGTACCCACCTTCTCCAAGGTATAGGGAAGATGCAGAAATGGAAGGGTTTTCTAAAATCATTGATTTTCGAAGGTAAAAAAAAATTAAGGCAAACCTTATTTTTTAACCAATTACAAAAGTCCATGTTTTGTCGATAAATTGTTTTTTTTTTTTTTTTAAATAAAACTAATGTACTATCTTATAAAATATAACGTTGAAAGTTACAGCGTCTTCCCCAGTCTACGAAAGTGCTCCTACGCAAAGTTGACCTACAACTTTCAATGTTTCCCTCTTTTCGGGCTATAGGAAAGTGTATTTACTGCAGATTTGAGTTAGAATACTTTTGATCAGCCACTACGAAAGAAACCCAACTCATTTCAATACCAATTGTCTATGTCAGAGGTCAACTTACCAGATGAGCACTATGCATATACGTCGTACACATTTGTAAAGTAACTACTGAAAATGATACTTCTAATTCCTATTATGAACAAA